>JALPCE010000117.1:0-65816 GCA_026538705.1 Aureobasidium sp. GC_Fusr_1
TCAGATCATCGCTCGCTTTATCAGATCGGTGCTTTTTGGCGACCACACGACAACAGCTTCCGACTTCTCACGTCCTTTCAGCTCAACACGCCCTGCCAAGTGGATGTAGCATGATCTGATAGGACAAAAAGTAGCCGAGCCAAAGATGTGAAGTCGTTATAAGTATGGAGCCAGTCTCGCACACCCGTACATCTCTATCTTTTCTAAATAGGCTTGTGTTGATACGGTTGATTTCGTTTTTCTGCATATTTATGTGCCTTAATCATGTCGAATCAACACTCTTTGAAAAGCGTTGAGCAAGAAAAGAAGCAATGGACCAACATACAAAACCAGGAGATCATGGATCAAGATCTCCCAAAGAATGCACAGGACAAGGAAGCCCAGACTGCAGTTGTCACAGTCCCTGATGGTTCATCTATCAGTTCCTCGCAGGATGGTCCGACCAACACGCTCCCTCCTGTGCCGTTGCAGATGAAGTTGCTCAGTGTTTTGTTGGTTTCCTTCATTGGCTTTGGATCGCAATGGAGTAGTGGTGTTAGCTCTGCTATGAAGTCGACCATGAAGAAGGTATGCACCATTGTCTCATCAGTGGCCACAGAGAAGAACAACATGTGCTAATAGCCCACAGGAGATGCACATCAACAACACACAATTCTCCCTTCTCGAAGCCAGCGAAGACTTTATGTCCTCGGCTCTCATTCTCCTCACTGGCATCTTCACCGACCGCCTTGGCGGCACCGGATGTATCGTCTACGGCAACATCATCTACACAATTGGCTCCATCTTCATTGCAGGCGCTGCAGAGATGCGCAGTTACAAGTTCATGATTGTGGGCAGAGTAGTAGCGAGTTTTGGAGACATTGCTACACAGGTCGCACAGTACAAGGTTTTTAGCAGTTGGTTTCCACCCAGTGCGGGCTTTGCTAGTACCTTGGGATTTGAGTTGGGTATCAAGAAGGTATGTTTTGGATGATGTTGGGTGGTGCTTTCCTTTCTTGAGATCTGGCAGCTGACGATTGTGGATAGATTGGAGGATTTGTTGGCAAGTCGACTGCCAACATCATTGCCAAGGTAAGAACGGCTTCCATCTCTCCTCCCCAGAAAGCACAAAAGGTACTGACGTGGAACAGAACTGTGGCTTCTCGAGCGTCTTCTGGACGATGGTGGGTATGAACCTCTTCACCAACCTGGCCACCGTTTTACTCTTTCTGCTCGTTCGCTACTGCTCTTCTCGCTACTCATCCATCGCCGACCCCTCTACTGGCGAAAAGCTCACCGAGAAGAACAAGAAGGTCGACTTCAAGAAGGTTGTCGAGATGCCATGGCCGTTCTGGTGTATCATGGCTTTCACGATCTTTCAGACCACTACTGCAAATGTGTTTTCTCAAAATGCGACCGAACTCGCTGAGCAACGCTTTGATACTGACTCTGTGACGGCAGGCTGGTATACAGCTGTGTTGCAGTATGCTGGCTTTTTTGTTGTACCGTTGTTGGGTGTCTTCATCGATGTCGTTGGTCAAAGGGTTAGTGTCATGTGCGTATGTGGTGCGGGATGCTTCCTCTCCATGGCGCTGGTCTGCTGGGCGCCTACCGTCAAGGGGACTGCTGCTGCGTTCGGGATATATGCCGCGGCATACACTCTCGGACCTACAGTGATCATCGACTCCACCAGGACATCTATGTGGCACCAAGGCGCCTTTGGAACTGCCTACGGTCTAAAGATCACCATCAATAATGCGTAAGTCTTCGAGCAGACTCCATGGAATTTTCAAGAAAGCTGATCATAAACAGTATGTCCTGTATCATCCGCGTCCTCACTGGCGCTCTCCAAGACGCAGACAACAATGCCTATACCCGCGTTGTCCGCGTGTACGCTTTCTTTGGCTGCGCGTCTCTATGCGTCTCGCTCGTCATCCTTTCTCTGTCGTTCCTTTCGCCAGATCTCGGTCGCTTGCAGTGGAGTCGCAAGAAGAGGTTGTTGCAAGGTAATCTCATCAATGAGAGGCTGCAAAGGTTTGAAGGGCCAATGAAAACGAGGAACAAAAGAATCTCGGTGGTTTGTTTTGGATTTACGATGATGCTTATGCTTGGAGGATGGAGTGCTTACTTCTGGGGTGTGGCTACTGGAAACAACAAGTAGAGAGATAGGGAGATTCATGAGAAAGGAACAATATGAGGACGAGACGGCCAATATGAATAAGACATACGATAGACATAAAGCAGCAAGAACGTCCAAGTAACGAAGACGTTGCCCATCTATGTTTGCGCGCTCCCTGTCGAGACAATACTTGATTCTGGTGTCTACTCCAATGGCAGCGGTTCATAAGCTTGAGACTGTTGTAGTCTTACGACTGATACCTCTTCCAGGCCAACACATGATGCTATTTCATGCTATTGAGACGAATTCCATCTGATTACACGATCAGACATGTGACATGAAAGTAGCATTCTCACTATGACTTGCCCACATGGTCTACAAAGGTGAGCCAAAGACGGTCCTTTTCAAGATCAAAACTCAAGCAACAACGAAAGCCCAAGAGAGAAGCAGAATCCAGAGCTGAGCCCTCACAGAAATCCACTCCTCCAAATCTCTCAATCCAGGCCACCTCGGTCATCTGGCTATGCATGGACGAATACGTTCAAGGCAAAGCAAGGTTGAGGTTTTCACGGACCGGAAGTGTAAGTCGTTACATCGATTGATCAGTTATAGGAACGAAGTGTACTCTGAGTGGTATAAAAGGTATTTGTGGCAGAGGGGTTGATTCAGGGACGAAAGGAAGTGGGTTTTGTGTTTGGGGTCGCTAGATCGAATCTGCTGCTCTGGATGTCATCATTGATCTTGTCCCTCTGATGAGCGGCCTTGGAAATCAGACCAAGACTTATCATTAAGTTGAAATCTTATGCAGATATGATTTGACGACCACATACCGTCATCGATTTGGACGTTTCTGAATGTTTGTTTGATCTCCTGTTTGTTGTTCACATCTGTTACCTTGATACGGTTGATGAACAGCTTAAGTGCTCAACCATATATGATCTGGACATGTGCCGTGGTCGCGTCAAAGCTCTGATGGGAACAGAAGTAGCTAGGAACGTCTGTCGTAAAAGAGAGTCTCAAGTAGGAGAGTTGTAGTATTATGTATAGGAGCACTGCTTGATCGCGACACGAGGGTCGGATATCGATGCGAGAGATGAGACGATAGCTACCTATATAGGCGCGAGGCTCTGTAACAGCATAAGAAACGTCTCCTTCGCCAAATTGAACTTCAATCCGATCAATCTTGGTTCTCTGGTAAGAACAAAGTGGAAGGCTCACATTTTGCATGAAATGATGCTGGAGAAACGTGTCGTGTCTAAACTCGTCATCACGGTGAACGTTAGAGGAGCATTCAGTTGGTACATCCAGATCGGTGTCTGCGGCTCTGTAATTTGACACCTTGATGTGACACGTGCCAGGTTACGATTATGAGGAGTTGGCATTGGAGTGACGCTCAACAAGTTTGTTCCAATAACATGTACGACGTGCAAAACAGAATGTGAAAGATTGGAGGCTGTAAGAGGACAAGCACAACAATATCGGTGGTTAATGACGCTGAGCGGTGTGGTAAAAGGAATACGAGATGTTGCGTTGTATCTTACACTGCGTTGCCTCACAGGTAGAATGAAGAAGACTTGAATGCACCAATGTTTTGTCTATAATTCCTGATGAGCATGCGATATTTGGAAGCGAAAACGGAATGTACAAGGCGATTGACGGTTTTTTCAGTACACAAGGGTCAGTTGACCACAGTCCCTTTCTTGCAGCTCATGACAGTTCTGATTCTCTTTACAGAGGGTACCGAGGTAAGCCATGAAGACAAAAATGGCACGGAGTACCGAAGCAAAGGCTCGATGAAAAGCCTTCCGATGTCTGCCAAACCAACTTGTGGGATTTCTGTGCCACCACACGAGAACTGTTCTAGGGTCATCCAGTTTCATGCCGAGTCTGCGAGCCGCGTCTCCATCGCAAAGTCGGCGATAGTCATCCTGTTAAATGAACAGTCAACGAGATGCGGTCAAGCCCTTAGGGTTTTGTAGTATAGCAGAAGGCCGTTATTGCCCGTATGCGAAAGGGCATACATATATTGTGGAGGCCTTGTCGGATTTATATTCATGATCAATCAGAAAAGTGTTTATCAGAGTTTCGATATGTTAAATGGTCCGCATAATATGCTTGTCTGGTCGACAATGCTGCAGACCGACCCCGCTGTACGTACTCTGACTTGTCAACGTGATTAAAGACCAGGTAAGGTGGATCGCAGAGAGCAAATGCCATGACAGAAGCCGAGAGATCAGCAGGATATTTTCATAGTCAGATTAACATACCTCAGGCTGGAATTGTGCGGCTGTCGAATCCCAAGCATTTAGGAAGTCGCAATCCTCGAGCGTCAATTTTGACAGGCGCGGCCCGACGCGGTGAAGAGATGACCATGGAAGGAAGACGCAATGCTGTATGATCGACGCCATAAGCGCCTTGTTCTTCCTCCCCAGATTGGATACCAGCAAGATGGAGATAGGTGCAGCTGCTTAATTAACACAAATTGCAGATGCAGTGTTAGACCGTTCCGCTGGACATGATCCGACAAGTCACGATGTCCAAGCACTTTTTCAAGCGTCTTTGATGAGTGACATCCAATTGCCACGATTATTGAGCATGCAGCCCAGCGTCGTTGAAGCTGTTTCCATCCTGCAAGATCAGGTTTGGTGCATGTGAATTAAAATCCAGGTACGAGACCGATTTGACGATATTAGCGATTAGTGAATCACGATCTGCCTGGATTCTCTGAGACCGGGTCGGCAGATCTTTGAAGGATCCTTGACCGGGCGGTTGGTGACCGATTGAGGGATGCCTTTTCCTTCCATAAAATGACACTGCGTCGAGGTTCGTTTCAGCTTGACAGGTCGAACCTTCTAGCCAGCAGAACAGAAGTACTGGCGAGACTCGCAAAGGAAGATCAGTTTCGTATATCGACGCGAATGCCTTTTGAACAAAGCGAATAATCGTGTCATGCAGTGTGTTCGGGCGTGGTCCTCTGATGTGGAGCTCGCAAAAATCGAAGTTGGACAGCAACCCTTTTGGGACATGCGCATGAGCCGAGGTTTCGCGACAAGACAGCGAGCCTCTCTCTCTCGACCACGAAAATCGATTTCTTCGCTCGTTGCCTCCGACATGACATGATTGGTGTGGGCTTGCAGCATTAATGGTCAGATTCAGGATATATTGATCCAATCAAAAATCAGGTGCGGTGGCTGTTGTTGCTCTAAATTGTTGGTTCTATGGACGTGTAACGATAACTGTTCCACTGCACAATCCTCTGCTTGCGTAGCAGATCAGCTTTTTTGTTTGTCCAAACAGTTTCTATACGAGTTGGCGCGTCGGTTGGACAAGTGTCCACTGTCCGACAATGCATCGGCTAGTATGAACTTTGATGCGATGTGCATGATTTATTGCATGTGCGCTCGCGCTCGGCCAAACCACTACTGCCGCTCTAGTATCCACTGTCGTCACAAGGAGTCGAGGATGAGCAAGATGTTGAGTTTTAGTGTCAGTCGATTTGCGGACTGCACTTGAATTGTCGTGTCATCGAGTCTCCCTTCTACGAGGGTTGACATAAGGTACATGAGAAAGAAAAATAAAAGATGATAGAAAATCGAGTATGTTGTGTCAAGACACCAAAACAATACAACCCTCTTGGGTATGATTATTGTCAACACCAGTGCTCCAGGCGCCTTACTAGGCCTTTGGGTATGAAGAATGTAATGAAAAAGAAATCGAACTCATGATTAAAGCTCCTCCTGCGCCATCTCGTTCCTGTCATTTATTGATGGCTACGAGGCTTCGACGAATCCAGCGTCGGATGGGGGAATCGAGAAGTAGTAGGACTGATGTCGTCGTCGATGGTATAGACTTGTACTTGAGGCTCTTTCGAGGAAGTCGATGCCTCGGAGTCCTTTCGATAGACCGCCGAGCTCAGAGTTGCCTCGGAGTGTGCTCGTTCAATGGGGTCCATTTCATGTTGTCCGCGGTTGACGCACTCGAAACCTGAGTCCAGGGTATTAAAGCTATCCCTACGGGCGTTACTGGCGAAAGGATCTCTGACCTTTTGCGCGAAACGGCTTGGGCGCGAGCCGATGGTCGCCAGGGTGAGTGAAGGGGACTTGTGTGTTGGCAAGCTGCCACCTTCGCTACCCCTCGACCTCTTGATCTTGTCCTTGAACGATGAGACTTGCGATGAGACGAGAGGATAAAGCACACCGCTGACGACTGCCTTGATGGAAGGCGAGCATGCAATAAAGACGGCGAGATGGTTCTCAACCGAGGACCAGATGAGGCAAGAGGCGATATTCCATGAGAGATCGCCCTCTTGATCATAGCGGTAAACGACGTATAGACGAATGAAACTGGCAGCGACAACGCTTGAGAATGGTCAGCATGATATTCCCCAGAAGTTTTAATAGGCCAACTTACAATGCACCCAACGCGAAGAGAAGGTTGAGAACAATTCTCTGGGTAAGGCGAAGTTGAAGTTTCCATGTGAAGATGATAGGAAGAACATAAAGAATGATATCGTTCACGATCATGATGATCGAGTTAGAGTAGAAGAACGCCTTGATATTGATGCAAGTTCCGGGAGTACTCTTGTCCCAGAGATGTGCGATCGGAACACACTGGAAGATGATGACCAAGATGCTGCTGACACCAAAAGCAAAAGCAATGAACTCCATGAACCAGATTGTCCAGTGGTGCCAACGCTCATATGTTGTGTGGCGGTAGAAGAACAGAAGAGCAAACTTGACGAACATGTTGCAGGCCAAGTAGAAGACGAAGATCGAGATATACAGCTAAGCTATGCGTTAGCACCGATCTCACAAAGAGAAGACGGATCAACTGAAAACTCACACCCACCTTGTAGAATTTGACTTGGTCAGTCGAGTTGGCTTCCCAGTCATGGCTACCAAGACCATACTTTGTCGCGATACATTGCAATAACGACATCATGATTCCGCAGAACTATGGAATAACTGTCAGCGATGGGACTGGACGTTTGCCAACAAAGGCACACATACACCCGCCAAGCAGATCATGATGTTCTGCGCATCGAACTTTCTTTGCTTTGCATTTCCTGTGACTTTGGCAAAGCGAAGTGAGAGCGCTGATATCGTCGAAAAGGAGAGTATGACGTTGACAACCACAACCAAGTCCTTTCGATTCTGTATCGCAAATGCGTCGCTCATGATGATGAGGATGGATGAGGATCCAGTTGTGAAGAAGAGGGGTCCACTGTCAATATGAAGGACAGTAAGGGTAAGATGCAACAGGGGAGAAGGCGTGGCAGTTGTGTTGCACGGACAGACGGTGAGGGAACGTGATGAGAGGGAAGAGGGGGCCGTTGTAAAGATAAAAGTAGAGTCTATAAGAAGGGCAGATCGGTCTGTAGTTATCTTGACACAAAAGACCCACCAAGTATGGCAAGTCGGCTACAACATGGAGTAGAGTGAACAGGGAAAGAGACTTGCCTTGGGGCGAGACCTTTCCTGCGAACCATACCGCGCTAAATCAAGCCCTTTCCGGCGAGGCTTATGCAGGTGCTCACTGACTGGGGAATGCGATAATCACAGACTAGAGTGGGTGTCGAGGGCTTAGTGGCTACGTGCGTCTTATGCGCGTATTCCCGACGAGGACCAAGTATTTACTACCACTTAGTACGTGCTGCAGGTCCTATTAGCATCAAGTTAGGGCGACTCCGAGACGATCGTTGACGGCTCACTGGAGGGGCGACACCATATTTGGACAATCCGCGTCAAGGAGGTTGGCGCAACTTTACTCAAACTGCCTTCCACCGAACGGATAGCTGCAGTGCTCGAGGGCAAGCGAGTCGGCAGACACTCCCAAGATGGTGCTGGTGTGGCCGATACAAACCCGGGGCATGTCACGTCAAACCCTGCGCGACTCGAGTCTAGATAGCCTCGACGACGGTACGTTAGCTGTCAAGCTAGTTTAGGGATAGTATGGCAGGGGCTTGAGCTCGTGGTACTCTGCGGATCCTGTCATTGATCGAGTCTGAATCAATGCTTTTGATCATGGCGTCAATGAGGCGTCCTTTCAAGTACTGCTCTGCGACGGATAGCGGCAAGAAGACGCGATCAAGATGTGTTGCTTGACGACGCAGAAAAAGAGAAAAATCGTGGCAGCTGCAGGACTCGATGTTGTTGGGAGAAGAAGCAGTCCATGGCCGTGGGTCGACCGTCCACGGATCGCTCCCGCCCGCGCCCGCCTCCAACGCTACTGCACGAAATCCACGTTAATTGTCGCTCGCGTCCTCGCCATCTCTCCAAGCTTCTTAGACCCCCGTTCCGGGTGGAGACACCATGTCTGACCTCGAATCCAGTCGTGTCCTAATCGCCTCCTGGTCGACTCGAAATCATTTACCCACTCGGTGGGTGATGATGCATCTCACCACTTCGACACACCCTCCACTTGTATACTTTTGATTGATTGCTGCACGAGATTCCATATTCAAAACACATCTTGCAAGCCCTTTACTTCTTGCAACTCATTCGACTGCTTCTCACTCAACCAGCACCAAGTGCCGACTTACTAGTTCATGACAATCACTTAACGTTCTTACAGATACGATTGCACTCGCTCAGCCCCCACATATATCATGTGCAGCCGTGTTATGTTTGTTCATGCTGATAGCAGTCTTCCCACGCCAAGTCCTGGATGGCAACGGTCGAAGGATGCCGTCCCATGTACTTCGATGTTTGCCCTCTGCTCGCTACGAGCTTTCTATTCTCCACAGTGATCCAGCACCACCTATGTTCCTGGGTTCCTGGAGATCTTTTCTTTGACATCCGGCCCCGGTCATCATCACCGAGCCAATATTCCGAGGTTTCAGTCAATGGTCATTCCGTGCTCTTTAAGCTTTTGACCCAATGCAGACCTCAGGAGTTCAGTCCAGCATCGCCAAAGCGGCAATCATCGATATCCCACTCGATTCCTCACAGCAGCGTTGATGGGTTCAGCTGCGACGGACTCTTACCAAGATCTAGATCTCTGTCATCGCAGTTCAGTGGAGTTCAATCACGTATGTGTACGACATCAAGCCAATTACCAAGGTCATCCACCTCGGATTTGAGTCAGTCCCGTCCAATCCCCTGCGTCGACACATGTCAAACAGTCAAACATGACATCCGGACCGTGCCTTCACCTTAATACACGTTCATTTCACAGACTGGCTCGGAAGTGGCTGCTTCCGCTCATCGAGCATGTCAATATGAAAATACGACATGAATACCTTGAGCCCCTGAAACAGACAACCATCTGTGGGGCATCCTGGATGTCCCTCTTGAATCCTGAGTCCAACCGTAAAGAGACCCTTCATCAAGTCCAATATTCTTGGCCATGTCACAAACTCATACAAACCCTCGCTTACGTCAACGGGTAGTCAATCCTCCAGGTTTGGTCAGCCGAACCTTACTTTATGTTATAGGAAGGTGGGGTCACGAAGCCCCTTATAGGAGCATGCCTTCCCGTGTTTCCAATAATCCAAACAGCTTTTTTCTCATGGTTGTGGAGCTCACAACTGCTGGGGTATCATGCTGTTTCCCTGCCGTCTCCACCAAGTGTCAAAATCCCACAGTCAACGCCTTGCCTTTGGGCTTGCTGGAAGTGGCTCATTCAGGCGATGCCGTCTCCAGGGGTCACATTGGTATGGCAAGCCGACGAGCCTCTCTTCAGGAGCGAAGGTAAGCGGTTTGCCATGTAGGTAAGAACGAAGATGTACATGCACTTGCTTGCAAGTCCAAAACACCAGAAACGGCCTTTGTGTCTCAGATCCATGTCAAATCGCTGTAAACCCGTGTCTTCTTGCTGACCAGTCTGCAAACAAGTCATGTTATCGACCTGATCTTCTGACCTTCCAGAGAGCTCCAGTGTCTTTGCACGCGCGGCTATCTTGCATCCCTAATCTGCGTGCAATGCTTTCGTGGGAGGAATGCAAGGTACGCGGGCACAGGCGCCGACACGCAGGGTACTTTTGACTCCAGAGCACGAGGCAGGATCATACCACCATGCTGTCGGTACCACAGTACAACATGACTCTTTGTTCGCACTGGCCATGGCCAGAGGCAAGTCCCCCCCCCCTGCTCTGGCTGGGAATAACTCGCTTGGTCTACACTGTTATCTCCTCGATTGCTGTTGAGCAGTATCCTGCCGTAGACGTACCGAATTGGGAACTCTCTTCTTGTTCTGCCGAAACGTCTACACCACCCCATGTATTGTCTGAAAGAGAACTGTATAGCCGAGCTTTGGTGTTCAGTGTCAGTACCCTCTGTCATATCATCTCCCTTTGTGAGTTTCTCTCGAAAAACACTTCCGTTCGCTGAGCGGGTGGAAAGAAACAAGGAGTGGCTTTTCAAGGTCGAACATTACAAGAGACCCTCGGCTCTTTTACTCTTGAACATAAACTCGTTTGATTTGTAGATGTTCGCCATACCTATACTGCTCGTTGTATGTTCTCTTGCTGCCTGAAGACGTTATTGAAGAAGCCTCTTTATTGTCCTGAATGCCCTGTGTTCACTTTTCCAGAACTTTTTGTCAGTTGCATAGAAGGAGATGGCTTCTGTCAGTGTTTGATTATCCCATTTGTTCTTATCCATTGTCCTATCCCATTTGTCTGGTAGCTTTAGTGTTTAGTTGGTGTTGGAACAACGCACAGTGGTCTCTGCGTTTGGCATTGAGAGAGGAGCGGTGAAGTGGAAGAGACGAGGAGCTTGGGCTTCTGTGCGTTTTGCAGAGATACTTGTATGCTGTTTCCGCCCGAGACTTCTTGTTGTTCCTTTGGATTTTTGCGAGTTTTGGATTTTCTTGGACAAGAAGACGTTGATTCGGAGACTCTTTGTGAGAAAAATCTGCTGAGCTTGTTCATCAGGGGTATCACCCTGTCATAATGCTCTCGAGGTGGATACCTTGTAGATTCAGTAAAGAAACAAAGGAACTGAAAAAAAATGACAAGAACAAAAGATGACACCGAGGCTGTTGAGTGATGAGCGAAGCAATCTAGATTTGTGAATTGAAAACATCAGAGTCGTCAAAGTGAGAAATTGTACAGGATTGGGATTAGACATTACTCCCATTGAGTGTTCTTGAGACGCTGCATAAGGTAGTCGACCTCGACTTCTTTTGTCAAGGGAATGACATAGTCTTTGTACATGGCGACGACAGCATCGACATTGATCTTGGCAGCCTCTTCAGCCTCCCCAGCCGAGATGCTGGGATCCGTGCCGTACGTCTTTGCCTTGAGGCGCAGACGCTCGAGGACCTTCTTCTCGACGGCAGCATTTGTGATGGCCTCGTCAATGCCCTTGCGATCCTCGCGCTTGATCAGGTCGACGAAGCGTTCCGTCTCTTTCTGGAACTTTGCCTCTGCGACAAACTTGCCAAAGTGGATGCGGCGAGACAGGGCTTGCAGACAGTTCACGTCGCAGGTAGCGGCGGAGCCAAAGTTTTCCTGATTCTCGCCGCGCTCTTCACGGCCATAGTTGATGCACGCAGCGGGTAGGATGTGCTCGGTGTAGTGGTGTTTGAGCTTGCCGTTGATGTTGACGTCGTTTGGGTGCAGAATCCGGGGGTAGTGGATGGGTTGCAGGATGGGCTCTTGCAGGGCGTCCGGGAAGAAGGGATACTCGTCGGGCGACTGGTAGCGGCGCACAAGGGACTGGAAGCGTTCCTGCTCGCGGATCATCCAGTCGAGCAGGCTGTAGTCGCAGTCGGGGATGCGGACGGCGCCAGGCTTGTAGATGGAGGGATTGAGAGGGAACTGGACGCGCTCAATCAGGTGGAAGGTGATGGTGTCCTCGAGCCGGCTGATACCATATCAGCGAGTCTGTCATAGTGAGGGTGGTCGGGTGGGCGCGTCTACATGAGCTGGAAGCGGATGTTGGCCAGGTCGAGGGCCTTGCTGGCGTCCGAGAGGTCGATGGCAGTATCCATGGTGGGTTGTGTCTGTGTTTGGAGGAGGATTGATGAGAAGGAAGATGTCCTTGTCTGGCAGCGACACCGGCGTGGCTTTGGTCGTCAAGCTGGAGAAGTCGACGGGACCATCATCATCGTCAACAACCTCGGCCTCGTGTCACCTGGAAAAAACATCCCGCAACCCATACCTAGCCCGCGCGACCTGCTTGTCTGCCTGCTATACTACCAGACCCTTAGAATGACTTCATAGTCCTGATCGCCAACCATGTCGACGTCTCGAGGTCGCAACCCGCCTCCGCCATCGTCGTCGCACAGGCGGCGGCCCTCTGCCAACATGCCCCAACCAGAAAACGATGACAGCTTGCTGGGTGTATGTTGTACCTCTCTCGCCATCGTGAAACTCTTCTAATATAAGCCCCACAGTCGCGACAGCTTGAAGCCTTTGGCCGCACCGTCCATGCCACCGCCAGCCATTTCATCGGCCCTCTCACAGGCGACCCTCACCATTACCAGACCGCCCTGGGCGACATCCACCGCGAGCTACGCCGACCCTTGATACAGCGCTCCGTCTTTGAGCTTGCCAAAGCTTCGCCCAAGGAACTTGTCCGCTCTACTTTCTCCACCACCGAGATCCAGCACCGCGCTCTAGTCCACCTCCCCGACGATCTCCTCCGCCACATCCCCGAACGCTCCAGCACTTACTCACTCTTCCAGGGCTTCCAGGCTTCTAAACCGGAAGAGAAGAAAAAGTCCGCCCGCAGCAATGACAAAGGCCAGAAATTACTCGCCCATGAGAGTGACGATGAAGCAGACCCAACCACTCCTGCAGCCGCCCTGAAGAAGCTCAAATCGAACAAGGGTACCATGGAGCACCGCTTGGAGATGATGGGTATTCGCAAGAACATGTGCATCTCTGAGATCAAAGAGATTGATACCAAGATTGCCAATCTCAATACTATGAGGAAGATTGTCCTTCAACGACTGGCAGGTCACGAGCAGGAAGAGGTCGATCTCGAAAATGAGATTCAAGAAATGTCCGAGAAGCTCTCCGACTTACAGGAGGAAATGGAAGATGCTGCTGCCCTGGCTACCAAGTCTCCCCCACTGGAACCCACACCGAACACGCCTGCCGATCTGGCCGAGTCTACCGAAACTTTCATGTCTGAATCTGTATACGAGAAACTGCCTGACCCTTCTCCGACCAAGACGGACAAAGACAAGGAAAAGGAAAAGGAGAGGAAGAAGCGCCGTGTAAACAGGCGCAAGTCCATGCCGGTATTGCACGAGCACATGGAGAAGGGCTCTCGCATCCGCGAGTTCCAAGCCCACAACGACATGATTACCGCTCTGGACTTTGACGCTCCTTTTGGTACTCTTGTTTCTGCCGCCCTCGACGACACAGTTCGCGTATGGGATTTGAATGCGGGAAGGTGTATAGGTCTTCTCGAAGGCCACCACGCCTCAGTACGCTGCTTGCAGGTACAAGACAATTTTGTTGCCACTGGCTCAATGGATGCTAGTATCCGCTTCTGGGACCTGAACCAAGCCGAATATTCTCCTCCGCCATCATCGCGGAATAACAGATTTGGTCGTTCATCCGAGGACGAGGAAGATGACGCCGACATGTTTTCTGATCCCGAATTGGACCCTCTTCCTGTCGCACCTACATCATCTATGCAAGACTGTCTGGTCACCGAACTCTCTGCTCACGTGGCAGAAGTTACCGCTCTCCACTTCCACAAGAACACTCTTGTTTCTGGTTCGGCTGACAAGACGCTCCGCCAGTGGGATTTGGAGAACGGCCGTTGCGTGCAAACACTTGATGTCATGTGGGCAGCCGCGCAGGCCAGTGTATCGAACAATAGCTTTGGCGCCCCTTCTCCAGCTGCTGCGGACCCAGCTGCCTCAGAGGGATGGTGGCGACCCGCTTCTGGCCGCCTACCACCTGCCGAGGCGGACTTTGTCGGTGCCATTCAAGTGTTCGAAACAGCATTGGCATGCGGTACTGCTGATGGTATGGTTAGACTCTGGGACTTGAGAAGTGGCAATGTGCATAGAAGTTTGGTTGGTCATACAGGCCCCATCACGTCTTTGGCGTTCTCTGGCATTCATATGGTGACTGGCAGTGCTGACCGTAGTGTTCGGGTATGTTGTGTCCTTGTATACAAGTTGGTGTCATGTGCTAACACGATTCACAGATTTGGGACCTCCGTACTGGTGGCATTATTGACGCATTTGCATACGAATCACCAATCGTCGACTCATCGGTTGACGCCAGACATATTGTGTCGGCGATTGGTGAGTCGGTGGTCAAGGTCTACGACAAAACAGATGGCAACCAATGGGACTGCGGACCGGGGGCGGCGGAAACGGAAGAGAAAGACCAAGGGCCGCTCTCCACCATCGAGCGTGTGCGCATCAAGGACGGCTACCTGGTTGAAGGTAGAAAAGACGGAGTTGTCGGTGTGTGGTCATGTTGATAGTCGCGACAATGAGAAGAAACAAAATCATATGTGTTCCATATCCAAGCAAGGCACGTGAAGGCTTGCCAGTTACGACTCGGGAGACGAGAAAAAAGTTCAGACCCTCGATTTCTCTTGGCGGTCGATGATGCTTCGCAGCGAAGCCTTCGCCGCCCATGATGATATTTTGTTCTTGAATCCATTCCTTAGTCCCTCGTCCATACCTTTGACATATTTTCGCCGCCCGTCTTATAATCCCTGTTCTGATACTTCTGCTCACTGCCATCCAGCCTGCTTGTATCTCCTGTCTTTACCGTTCTCCGCATTCGATCTATTCCATCCTACCAATTCATTTCCTGTCGTGCTCACACAATGCTCGTCCGAGCAGCAGGTCGCAGGACGCGGCGAAACACATCTCTACACCTTACCCATCTCGCCGACTCGCTACATCTCCCGTTCCTCTGTCCTGCTCAGGCACGATGGAACTCGTCGTATTCGCCGCAATCTCCCCAAGCAAGAACACCCACACGCCTCCAATCCTTGGGTACCGACAAGACACAAACGAGGCGCTTAGCCACAGTTGCCGATCAACACTCAACACCCTCCGACTCGCCACGGTGGACCTTTGGTGGAGTTGAATACTCTCTGGATCCCAAGGATACTCTCATGCTGCAACATGACCTGCAAGTAACACACGAGCCCAGGCGCTTGTTCACAAACGGGCTCGCTGGAAATGTCAGCGATCTTGTACAAAGTCTACACACATGTCTCCGCGTCGAGCGCCTAGAGCGAGCCCGCCTTGTTATCGAAAAGTTGCGACAGCGTTGCCACAAGGACTCATTCGAGATTCAACACGTCCACAGTGCATACCTTGAGGCGAGCCTCGCACAGATCGAGAACAATCGATCACACAACAAAAGAGAAGAGCAATATGAAGCTTTGCGGGATTGGTTCGAGAATGACCTTGTGCAACACGAGTATCCTATCGACTCGCAAACGCTAGTCGTCATGATGCGCGCCGCCATGATTTCCTTGACGAAACCCAAGCAAGAGCGCGCCATTCGCCGCTATGCAGAACTTGCAGAGGCATCTGGACCAGATCTGCTCGACGAGATTTGCGACTCCGACGACTTCACCGATGATGAGTTTATGACGATTGGAGCCGTCTTGCCTACCTTGAACTCCAGGTCGCCACAAATCGAGCAGCCCGTCGACACAGATGAGCTGCCATCTTCTGGTTCAGATATTGTATCCACGCACGAACTCACTGATGTACCCGCTGTTCTTGAAGTAGCACAGAAGGGAATGGGATTGGCCTCGTTGAAAGATGCTCTTGACGCCGCATCACCCGCTCTTCAGTCAAGCACGACGCTCGAGGCCATGGAAAAGGCTAGACTCACACCCGAAGATCGCGAGCGTCTGCTTGAAGAGAGTGCGGGCAAAGCGGCCATAGCGCGATGGAAGAAAGAGGAGGAAAATTTGCAAAAACTTGGTATACACAGCACTCTCGAATCAAAGCCGCTTGGCGCTTTGATGTGGCAATGGTACTCGGACTTACTACCTGCGCTGCGCGAAGAGATAGAGATCTGTCGCGCGCTCATGGACAATCCTCCACGAGACGGCACCATCAAGGAACAACTCATCTACGGACCTTTCGTTGAGGCTGTGCCTATAGAGCAACTTGCCGCAACAACTATCCTTAGCGTCATGGGTTCGTTCGCTGGCGGCAAAGACAGGACCTCGGGTACCTACAGCAGTAACCAGAGACTTGGACGTCTCACAGCTACCCTTGGAAAAATCATGCAGGATGAGGCTAACGCCGAAGCTGCTAGACAACGCGCAATCGCTGAGCGTAAAGCGAAGCTTGGCCGTGCTCCGAAGCAACAGCCAAAGTCACCTCACCCATTCTTTGACAAAGATTTGCACGTCTGGCCCAGCGATGTTCGCGTCAAGCTGGGTGCTATGCTTGTCTCAAAACTTATCGATATTGCCAAGATTCCTGTCTCTCGACAGCATCCCAGAACAAAAGAGATGGTCACGCAGACCCAGCCAGCTTTTCTCCACAAGACACTTTATGAATCAGGGAGGAAGCAAGGATGGCTCTGTCCTAGTTCTGAGCTGATTAACAAGCTCCATCGCGAACCCGTTGCCGGTCTCATCGCCAAAAGACTGCCAATGGTGATCGAACCAAAACCTTGGACCGGCTTCAGCAAGGGTGGCTATCTCAACTATCCCACACCTGTCATCCGTTTTTCTGGAGCCGACAGTGTACCTCGTGACTACGCATATGCTGCTATTCAACGGGGAGATCTCGACAAGGTCTTTGAGGCTCTCAACGTCCTTGGCAAAGTTCCGTGGAAGATCAACGAGGATGTGTTGCGTGTGCAGATCGAGGCATGGAACAGTGGCGAGCCCATCGGCAACTTTGCTCCTTTGAATCCAAAGCTCGACCTGCCTCCCGAACCCGAAGACAAGTCTAATCCTCAGGCGCGCCGTCTCTGGCTACAGACTGTCAAAGATATGGAGAACGCCAAGAGTGGCTACCATTCGAAAAGATGTTTCCAAAACTTCCAGCTCGAGATTGCTAGAGCATTCAGGAAGGAGAAGGTTTACTTTCCCCACAACATCGATTTCCGCGGTAGAGCGTATCCTGTCCCTCCTTACCTCAATCACATGGGTGCCGACAACGCTCGTGCCCTGATGACATTCGCCGAGGGAAAAGAACTAGGCGAAGTTGGATTGAGATGGCTCAAGATTCACCTGTCTAATGTATTCGGTTTCGACAAGGCTAGTCTATCCGAGAGAGAACAGTTTGCTATGGACCACCTGGATGACATCCGCGATTCGGTAGCCAACCCTCTGGGCGGTAGAAGGTGGTGGCTCGAATCCGAGGATGCATGGCAGACTCTGGCTGCTTGTTATGAGTTGAAGGCTGCCATGGATCTCCCCGATCCGACCAAATATGTTTCACATCTCCCTATCCACCAGGATGGTACTTGCAATGGTCTCCAGCACTACGCAGCTCTTGGTGGTGACTCTGTCGGTGCCCGTCAAGTCAACCTGGAGCCTGGAGATAGACCATCTGATGTTTACAGTGCTGTTGCCGACGGAGTCAAGGCTGAAGTCGAGAAAGACTTCGCTGCCGGTCATCCTGTGGCGCAATTCCTCAGAGGCAAAATTACTCGCAAAGTTGTCAAGCAGCCGGTCATGACCAACGTTTATGGTGTCACCTACTACGGCGCCAGAGCGCAAGTCAAGAAGCAACTTGAAGAAATCTTTCCCGAGATTCATCGTCACGATGCTTTGGACCATCTGACACTTGCCTCCTACGTTGCCAAGAAGATTTTCAAGTCTCTTGGTGAGATGTTTACAGGTGCACAAGCTATCCAGACATGGTTAGGAGATTGCGCAGATCGTATCTCCACTTGTGTTACACCTGAGCAGATTGCTTCCATGGAGAAAGACCACTCTGAAGGCAGAGCTATCATCCCGGACAAGCCCATGGTCAAACAAGGTAAAGGCAAGGGCACTACTGTACAGCGCTCTGAGGCGTCGAAGCACTTGTTCCGCAGCTCTGTCATCTGGACTACTCCTCTTCGTCTCCCTGTCGTACAGCCTTATCGTACTTCGAAGCGCCGCCAGGTCAAGACCAATCTTCAGTACATTGCCCTCCAAGAGCCAACCGCAATTGATCCTGTAAGCAAGCGCAAGCAACTGCAAGGCTTCCCTCCTAACTTCATTCACTCTTTGGATGCAACGCATATGATGCTGTCCGCCATCAAGTGTGACGAGAACAACATTGCCTTTGCCAGTATTCACGATTCCTTCTGGACCCACGCTTGTGATATCAATCACCTGTCCGTCGTTCTCCGCGATGCTTTCGTTGCCATGCATACTGAAGACGTCGTTGGTCGCCTGCGCCAAGAGTTTATTGCTCGCTACAAGGACTGTATGTACCTTGCCGCAGTCGACGTTCGCACACCGGTTGGCAAGAAGATTGCTGCCGTCCAAAAGGCTCGTCCTAAGGGAAACAGAAAGAACAAGCAGCTACAGCCAACCTTGATCCTTCAACTCTTGGAAGAGGCCGAGCGCTTGCGTCTGCTCAACAGCAAGAATCCGAAGGAAGTTGCCCAAGGTGAAGAGATGCTCACTTCTGGTAGCATCTTTGCCGACGAGGCCGATGCCGAAGACGCGCTGACCGTGCCTGCCGAGATTGTCAACGCACGTCTCGGCGAGATCCCCGAAAACTCGGATGTCCTGGGTGCCTCTGAGTCTGGCGTTGATGACTTGACCGAGCCCGTCTTGTCCGACCACGACGACGTCGACTCCACCAGCGACGACAAGGTCGCCAAAGCAGCCGAAGACGCTGAGATCGATGTGGATGAAGCAGAAGAACATGTCCCCACCATCGAAGATCTGAAGAAGAAATCCAAGCCGGCGGCAAAGAAGCCGGCCGTCAAGAAGGTGTACGTCTGGCTGCCGCTCAAGTTCCCCGAGGTGCCCGCCAAGGGCGACTTTGACGTGACTAGGCTGAAGGAGAGTCGATACTTCTTCCACTAGAAGTGTTTTGCACTCTTCTATTTCACGTTTTGTATATATATCCAAAGTTGTTGATTTTATGGAGTCTAAGGAGAGGGGAGGCTTTTTCATCTTGCATATGGGTGGTGTCGTTGAAGCGATCAAAAAGCGAGGTGTTGTCTCTTGGAGTTTTTTTTTTTTGGAAGGAGAACTGCATGAATGCTTTGAACCATATAACTTGTACCACTATATCCGTATCGCTACTTTCTCTTCACATTTTCCACGCTGACCACAATCGAACCGCTGTTTCCTCAATCAATTGCCGAAGAATATGAAGACATGAAAAACATTCGGACCAAGAACCCTAATCACTGTACCACGTCTCCTCCATAGACTTTGACTTGCAATAATGTGTAGTTTGACACTACTACCCATTCTTTTGATTGCTTTTGATGATGGCCAAGGAACATGATGGTCAACGTCCACACGCGTACATCAGGTGGTTGGTATGTTGACGCAGAATTTGCTGTTACTCTATCGACTTTCACACCAAAGAGAATAACCGAAAAGATGCTCAAAGAATATCCAGGTACGCATCCATCCCTTACAGACTACTCTCGACGTTCCTGGATACTGGTAGTCTCTGATGTGTAGAGAGCCACCTCTGTGGATATGATTTTGTTTCCAACGCAGAATTCTGTTGCCTGAAATACGAGTCGTGCATCACTGCTTCCTTGTGGAACCCCAAATCCTTCAACTCACTGCCATGACGTAATACCACGGCGCTTGCCCGGTTGTCTCTGCACCAAATGTTGGTGTTCTCCAATCATTCTAGCCACGCCGGGCTCTAGCAACTCCTTTTTGCAGATCTGATCTATATTCTAATCTGGCAACTTGATCCTTCACTGTACAGCCTCCATGGACCTCAGCGAAGCGACTGCATTGACCATGCATAGATACTATACTCATGAGGATCTTCACCGTTTCATGACTACCAACATGCGGCACAGCAAAGACACATTGCTATTCGTGGGGCTGCTCAAGGCTGCTGCGTTCAGGATTTGAGCTCCTATATCTGCCTCGATGCCTGGACATGCGACAATGCCTCTATCGGCCCAGCGAATTGATGTTTGGACGATATAATGCTTTTGCCAAGGTCTCCCTATCGACTTGGACACGATGAGGACGATATACAGCACCTCCCATGGCTCGGAAACATCGACCATAGGGTACTACGAACCATTACCTCGGCCTTCAGTATCCTGACAACCAAAGCCACCTTTGTCAATGGCTTCCATCATCCTCTACGATTACTATTGGTGCACCTTCTAGCGACGTTACTCTGGGGAATCATGCTGTGGCTCTACTCAAACAAGATCGAGCGTACATTCGATGCAAAAGACTACACACTTTACGAACTTGCCCGGAGAGGGAACCTATGATCAAGGTCGGGATTGAAGCTTTGCTTTCGCTTCGCTTGTGGCATTGGTGCTTTGATCTGCGAGTACGTCGCCATCTGTCACTTTCGATCCCTTCCTGCTCTGAGTATGCTGCTCTTGCTGGACTGGGGTCAGCTCGTCTATCTGGTACGCCATCGAGACATCACGATATCGAAAAAGATTCTTGCCTTGCTTGGGTGTGCGCTGGGTGTTGTCATGATGCTTGGCTTTGAGTCCCAACTCTCTGAGGTTGGGATCAAGTCAGCGAGTACTGGAATCTTTCTAGGCCTTGCTGCACAACTGCTTCGTCAGGAACCAAGTATCTTGGATGACACTCAGTGCACAAATTCTTTTCTTCCGGTTGCCCCAGTCCGAGACAAGGTAATACTTCTTCCTCTGGCCATTTTCGTCACTGCTGTGGGGATATACAATCGCGAATACTGGATATACACACCGCCACTCTCCAAAGTATCACTCATTACTTTGGCCATCAACTTTCTTGCTGCGGTAATGACTTTTCAGTACAGCGGATCACACCTTAGGCGGACAGAGCCAGTCGCTACATTCAATGGCGTTGTGGAAGATCTTGAAGATGGCGAGGTGGAACCTATCTTTGAGACGATGGCACTGTATACTGTGATAGCTTTGGGCAGCTTCTTAATCAGCTCATCTGATCCGGCGTCTATTGTGTCAATTGAACAGCATGTCGGATTTTTGATCGTGTTGAGTGCACTTTTCTGGATTGGCCGACCGTTTAGACCTGGTGCTATGGATGACACATACTATATCCCTATCGGTGCATTACCACGCGATGACACCGAATGCGGTGTGCCGGGTGTCGAAAGTCTTGACTCAAATCAGAGGCGAAATGGTATCAAGTGGAGTGGCTTCCTCCAAGCCATATTTGTGGTGGTTTGTATCCTCCGTTCGACGTCCTTGATATTCCTCTACCACAACTCGCCCCAGCCATCACCACGCTGGATTCCAAGAGTCGACCAATTCAACACGTCTCCGAACACAACACGATCCTTTAACTTTGTCGTTTCCGGATACGACGAACCCGCTACCCAAATAGCACACCAGATAAACTCTCTACACAACCTTCCAAACCTGCGTTCTCTATCATCACGTCTCATAGTCTACACCACAGGCACCGACTCCAAAGAAATCTTCCAAGCCCAACTACAGCAATCTTTAAATCCAAGCATCGATTTCCTCGTCGAGCAGCGAGATAACCTAGGCAGGGAAGCAGCAGCCTACCTCACCCACATACTATCCCACCGGTCAAACCTCGCCACTCACACTCTATTCCTCCAAGCAGAGATGCACACACCTCTACTAGTCTCCCCACGCCTAAAAGACTACTTTATACCCCAAACAGGCTTTTTGTCCTTGTCAGACACTTATTGCGGTGGCAATACCTGCAAAACTCATCCTTGGGATCACTCTGCTTGGTCAGAAAGCCCAGAGATACTAAACCCTATCCACGCCCTCGCAAACGTTTCTTCCTGCGCGGACTACACGTACACCTACCGTGGCCAATTCATCGTCTCTGCCAAAAGGATCCTGAGCAAACCTCCAGAGTTGTTTGAGCATTTGTTGCATAATCTCATCGATGCAAATGCAGCCACCCACGCAGAGGAATACGTCAAACAGCCTTGGCTGCCGCATAAACAGGATAGCCTCAATGCGCCGAGGTTTGGGTATACGATGGAGATGATTTGGGGCTTGGTGATGGGGTGTGAGGGCAAAATGTCACAGTGTCCGAGTCTGATGTCTGGTGCTGTTGCAGCGAGGTTGGGGTTGGGCAGGAGAGGGAGTGTGAGCGATTGTCAGTGTTTGGATACTTTGAGAGGTTCTGCATAGATTTTTTCATGAAGAAACAAATAAATCTTCTTTTTTCTCGGAGAGCCTTGTTCTTTTGCACCTTCACGTAATCTGCAAAAATTAAGATGAACGACAAGGATATCGATATTCAGGATATCTCAAGATTTGAAGGGGCAAATCTAGGAAGAACAACAGGGTTACATCTAATCTTACTCATCTTCCCTCGCAGACATCTTGAACAAGACCTCGACATTCTTACTCCAAGCCACACCCTCAACCTCACATTCCCTCTGTCTAGCAGCAATACGTCGATGACCACGGTGTTCTCTCATGCGCTCTTTGACCCTCGCCATATGATCTTGAATCTGATCAATGGCAGTCTCCATGGCCACTTGCACGGCACCAACCAAAAACATGTTTTTCAGCACCACGTCTGCAGGATCAAACCAGCCGCCACCACTTCCGAATTCCATCGCGCGCTGAGCCATTGACGGCAAACCCAGCATTTCTTGTATCTTTTCGATGGGGGCTATGAAGGCCTGATGGGCTTGGTCGAAACCAGGAATGTTGTGTAATATAGGAACAACTGTGTCAGAGTGCGCAGAGACAAGTTCGTGGGTAAGAACGAGAAAGTCATCGTTGTTGAGGGTGATGGCCAGAAAGACGAGCTTGACTGCAACGCCCTCGAGCACGGCGACAACGACATCGCGTTTCTGAACTTTCAACTCATTCTATGCGAGGAAACGAAGGTGTTGGTGTAGTTTGTAGGCGCCGATGCCCAAACAGAATCCGTTGATGGCGGCAGCGATAAGCATTTGTGGTGCCACGGAAGCGAGGCCGAGGTTTACCATCAGACCCAGACTGTTCCTTGTCACCACTCTGATTCGATGGCGAGTTTTGCGTCGGATTTCTTTGAGTTCGATTTCATCAAATTCGCGAGGAAGGGGTCGATGTCGTTTGAGCTTTGGCTTTTTGAGAAGGTCTGCGTTCTGTGCATAGATGGCCTCGACGACAGAGGAAAGTTCGTCGTCTACGTGATATGGTGGGAGGATGTCTTCAGTGTGACCAGCAGAGTTGGTACGGGAGCGGTATGCAGGTAGTGTCTCAGTAGAGGACAGTGCATCAGCAGACAGTGAAAACTCGATGGAACGAGTATAGTTGAATTTGGCAAAGTCAATGTCATCATGATGCCGCTCTGGAGTGTGGGATGCATGGCCTTCATGCCTCGAGACAGCATAGATGACCCATTTCTCTGGCAGACCCAGGCGAGCATCATCCGAGTGATCCGAGTGACCATTGCTGTCTCGTGAGGAAGGCCTTTTTGGCGTGTCTGGCTCTTCGGTAGATGCTACGGCGGGTACGGACGGCGACCGCTTGAAGCTTGTCGATGCCACGTTCGATCTCGTCAGTCGGGAGTCGTCGACGGAACGAGCGAAATGGAGAGGGTCGGTGTTGTGACCCGCCGGAAGGTAAGATAGGTCTCCTGGATTGCTTAGGAAGGTGAAAGAAACCTCCGCTTCTTGAGGATGTATCGAGTGGCGGCGAAGCATTGGTAAGAGTTGGCACCAACCAAGGCATTGACATGCTCAGGGGATTGTTATAGTGATACAATAGGTTGTGATGTTGGTGAGAAAGTGAATATACGACTTCGGCAAGATCTGGGTAGTAACAGTGCGCCTTCCTCAATGGTTCAACGATCTGTTAACGATTGTACCTGCCATGTTTGATGGGATCAGAAGAGGAGAGAATTCCAGAAATGGCATTGTCCCTTCCCAGAGGAATACATCTTGAGCTCGTTATGTGAGAACACCAGCACGCTCGGTGGACCAGATCCTCGCAAGCAGTCTATCTTGATACACAGGTGATGGCGATTTGCAGACGAGGACCAGTATTCAGCAAGACCAAAAAAGTCGCACCTACCCCTGAACCCCCATCAAAAGTGAAGCGAAACCGACACCAACTCCCTCAATACAAGTGCGCTGCTATGTTGACGCCGTATAGCATTTCTCACATCGAACCGGTGGAATGGCGCAGTGGTAGTAGCTCGTGTCTCCCACCTAATGCGGTCAGAATCCACTGGTTCGATTCGCCGGGTCATCTGTAAATCCCCTCCCCTTATTATGCCGGAGTGTCCCAGTAATCCTCACCCGACAACAATAACGACGAAAGCAAAGCTTTCTCTTCCCCTCCTAGCTTTCGGCGGCTAGAGAGGGTTTCTGTTTTGTCGATTTGCTACCTTTTGTTTTTGCTCTGCTCGAGAGTCATACAAGACGTCAGGACGAAGAGGACTTTGATTCGTAGAAGATGTAATGATTGATCATTTTGGGTCGTAACAAATATCCCCGTTAAGCATCTACTCGGCAGCAACATCCTTCTTCTTCCTCAAGAAAGCAACACCTTCAACATGGCCAGTTTGAGGGAAGAAGTCAAATCCTCTCAAACTCTCAATCTCGTACAAGCCCTTGCCACCATTGACACCAGCAAGACCTCCAACCAAGACACCCACATCTCTGGCTTGAGTATGCACGTTGCAACTGACATAGCAGACTCTCTCTGGCCCGAACTGCAGCAGCTGGCCAAGGAAGTTCTCGTCACAACCCTTTCTTGAAGGGTCGATGACAACGGCAGTTTCGGCAGCAGGGAACTTGATCTCAGCGAAAATGTTGTTGGCGTCGCCGGCGAGGAAGCGGGCAGAAGACGAAGCTATGTTGTTGAGTCTGGCATTCGTGGACGCGAATTCGATAGATTTTGTCGAGACGTCGATACCGATTGAGTTCTTGAAGAGAGGAGAGAGGGTGACGGTGAACAAACCACTGCCAGAGTAGGCATCGATCAAGTTTGTGATCTTGGGCGCATCTTCTGGTTGGTCTTTGGGAAGGATGTTGTCACGAATGTACTGTGTGAAGCTGGGAAGGATGGAGTTGTTGTTTTGGAAGAAAGACCCGGCAGGGTTGTCGAAACGGAAGTCGTCAACATACTCTGTCGAGACAGCGTTCTGGTCAGTGACGCAAGTCTTACGGTGGATGTGCGATCCGCGGTCCTCGTCAATGTAGTTCTTGGATTCGCTTGATGGTGCAGCAGCCTGAACCTCGACAGGTTGCTCCTCAGCAGCACCGCCGTTTGTCTGCCGCTCTTGTGGTAGATGCTTCTTGTTGATACGCTTTGTGCTTTCGCGGAGCAGGAGTGTAGCACCACGCTGGTACTTCTCAAGCTCGACCTTGACTCTTTCTCTCTCGCTCTTCATGCCCATGCGTACAGCGTCGGTACCGATAGGACAATCCTCAATGTCCATAGTCTTGCGAGTTCCCTTGAGCATGAAACCGATGGGCGGTACCTCTGAGAAGACAGCCTTGACACCTTGACGCCTGTCCCTTCTACCACCAGGAGGACCGTCGAAGTGAGGCGTCAACTTGGTTCGGTAACCGTACTGCAGAGGGGAGCCCATGGTGTCGCCGATAGCAGGGATGAGATGTGCGGGCAAGTTGCAGAAGTTCTTGTAGGCCTTTTCGACAATGCTCTTCTTGTGATCCAACTGGTATTGGTAGGGTAGGAATTGGAACTGGCATCCGGAGCACTTGGAGAAGTAGCCGCACTTGGCAAGAGAATCATCGCGGTGTGTCGAGGGCTCGAGGACCTTGACAAAGTCGGTCAAGGTGTAGTTTGTGTCTTGCAAATGCTTGATGATCTTGACGGTGACCTTGTCGCCGGGAGCGGTGAAGGGCACAACGGCGACTTGGGAGGATCCAGGGATGACAGCGAGACCGTCGCCGGTGGACGAAAGTTCTTCAATGGTTACATCGTACTCTGTGAATGGTTCGGGTAGTTGAGCGGGAGGTTGTTGTTCTGCTTGTCCTTCCTCAGGCTTCGAGGCGATCGAGTGCTTCTCGAGCAATGCGCGCACATCGGCGATCAGGACCTCTTCATTGGAACCTTCCTTGACGGTTGTCTGCTTTTGCTTCTTGTTCTTCTTGAAATGTCTCTTGCCCTCGTTGAATTTCCTTTTTTGGGGCTGGTTGGACTGAGCAGGTGCTGTGTCGGCCATGGTTGGTCTGAAGATGGCCGTGCGAGACAGTAGTGAAGTTCTGACGGAGGATAGTGGGATGGACCGGGTAGCAGCAAAAAAGTGTCGTGACAGCATTGAAGGACGAACAAAAAAGCGAATGGTCCCGTCAGCAAATCTGGAGATGCTGACCACCGCAACTTGCACAAACTATGCTTTCTTATGCACGACTTGTCCCACCTCCGATCAACTCCGCATTCTTTGCTCTTGGCATTCTGAAATTCGTCCCCATTAGCGGCGTATACCAATCGCTGCTTTGCTGTTTCGTGAGAGGGATCCAGCAGAAAGAATCATGAAGACGACTCGCTGCCTCTTCTGCCGCCTCGCCCCGGCAGCGACACCAAAGCCTGCACCCTCCTCCTCCTCCTCCCGCGCCTTCAGCTCAACACCCGCAACATCAGCAAAAGGCAAACCCGCATACCCAAATGTCAGAGCCGTCGATCTCGGCCTCGTCCAACAGCGCGTCGACACGGCCGCCCGCACATTCAAGCCCTACACGCCGCGAGAAAAGCAACTGCTGGCTTTGAAATACACCCCCGCCCAGGTTCGCGCCATCGAAGCCGCCGAAGCCTCCATCGACCCCAAGGATGTCGTGGTCCAAGGCAAGATCCGCCGCGACACTTTCGCTCTCAACTACATCGACGACCTTGCAAAGATTCAACCGCTGGTGGACAAGCCTGTGCGCGCCCCCACCGAAGACATCGATCCTGGCATCCGCATGCGCTCCGAAGACGAAGTGCTCGAACGCTTTGCCCAATGGACTGAGGACTTCAACCGCAAGCGCCAGGAATACGAGACACGCATGGAGAGCATGGATGGCGAAGCCCTCGAGCAAGAGCTATTGACAAAGAGCATCGAAGCCGGCATATACCCCGGCGACAACCTGACGCCCGATGAGCGCCGCGCCCGTCTACGCAAGTACGCAGAGCACTTTGAAGGCCCCAACGAAGTTGCAGAATGGAACGCCTTCATCGGCAACGCAAACAACTTTTTCTTCTCGCCCAAGGGCACGCTGGATTCACAGCAAGACAGCCTGGCCCCCGAGATGCCAAAGACGAAGAGTCTGGGCGTAAAATTCGAGTCCGAGGATGACGACCCCCATCTCCAGCGCTTGATGCAGCAGACCGGCATGTCCAAGGACGACATCAGAAAGATCAGATGCAAGAACCTTGTCAACCACCGTGTCGTCAACCAAACCCGCATGGGTAAGATTCAGTCAATGTACTACCTCACCATTGCCGGCAACGAGAACGGCATGTTGGGCATTGGCGAGGGCAAGTCGGGCGAAGACGAAGACGCCATCCGTCAAGCTCAGTACGCTGCCATCAGGAACATGAAGCCCATCCCGCGTTACGAGGACCGCACCATCTTTGGTGAAGTCGAGGGCAAGGTCGGCGCTTCCATCGTCCAGCTTTCTTCCCGTCCGCCAGGTATGTCTTTTATCATCTCTTCCTACTACTCACACCCGTCATGCTAACATTCTACCAATCAGGCTTCGGCAACAGATGCCAACATCTCATCTACGAAATGGCTCGTGCAGCAGGCATCTCGGACCTCAGCGCCCGCTGCCCTCGCAGTCGCAACCCCATGAACATTGTCAAGGCAACCTACGAAGCCCTCATGAAGCAACGCCTACCCGAAGACGTCGCCCGCGCTCGTGGTCGCAAGCTGGTCGATGTGAGAAAAGTCTACTACCAAGGTCTGACTTCATAGAGCGTCTCCTTGCCATGTAATTGATTCTGTATTATATATATATATATCTTGCACATGTGCTGTGTAGCCCTGTACTTCGAGCTACACTCTGTGCAAACCTCATGTCATACGTCTTCCCTTCCGGTAGCAACATGTCTTGTACCATCGGACTGGGCCATTTCCACCAAGCAAGTTTATCTAACCATACTCAGAAAGGAGCGCTTCACTATCATTTGATCCCAAGCAGTTCCTTCAAAGACTCTTTTGGATTGTCAGAAATCTGCATGGCGAAGAAGGCTCTGGCAATATCTTCCTACATCATCAGTCAGCAAGCAATTTGCTGTCTTCTTTCTCCAAGAATCACGTACCGCCTCTTCGAGATCCCGTGTCTCGCTCTCTGACAACATTGCACATGCTGTGACCAGGTCTTCTCCTCTGGCAGCAAGAAGAATGAGTTCCTCGGCTCTGTTCGTGACGCCTGACGGTATGCCATTCAAAGCTGCGCAGACTGTGCCATAACTGTTGTTGCTACGCCCTTGCTTGTAGCTGATTCAGTGTTAGTGACTTTGCTTTTGGACAATGGAGTGTCAGCCTAAACTTGCTTGTAGAGGTAGGTCAACTGCTCATCAATCTGCTGTGACTGCGGATCTAGACGAACTTCAAAATGGCCGAAAGCAAGGCGCTCGTGAGGAAGGAGGAAGCCGCTCTCGAATATTTCTGCAACAAGGTCAGATTGTCTTTGCTTGCCATAGATAATCTCTGCAGGTGTACCATGGAAGTGTGTGGCACCAATGACTTTTGGGCATTGATCTCCTCTTTCGAGCAGATGGTTGAATACACCGGCAGCCAGTCCTGCACCATCTGAACCAAGAATCAGCTCAGAGTCTCCTTGAAAGGTGTTCCAGTACTTACCATGTGAATCAGTACCCTTGCCAAACTCATCGATGATCAGCAAGCTTCTGTTGGTGGCCAGATTTAGTGCCACCGATATCTGCTGCAAGTCGATCATGAATGCACTTTGATTCTGCGCATATCAGTGTCCGCTGTTCTCGACTACAATTGAGAGACTCACCCTCGATACACTCTCTCGAGTTGCCACTAGTGTCATGATCTTGTCTGTAAGACCTATCTCCACCTTTGTCGCTGGCACAAAGCTTCCAACATGAGCCATGAACACGATGATGGCCACTTGCTTGAGGTAGACGCTTTTACCCGAGAAGTTTGGTCCTGTCACCAAGATCATACTCGGTACCACTGTACCATCTTCATTAAAGTATTGAGGTGCTGCAGATGGACTTCCTTGCTGTTCAGTAACTGGCTCGCCTTCGCCCCCAGCAAGGAGAGTGTCATTCGGAATGAAGTTGGATACGACTTTTTCTTGCAGAATGTGTCTGTAGTGGGTAAGCATTAGTGTTACACGCTTAGACAAACTCGACTGCACCCACCTGCCGCCTCTGATGTCCAGAATGTTAGATTCTGTCAGTCGTGGCCGTATGAGGTTGTGGTTTCTAGCTCCCTGTGCCAGAGCCAAGATGCTGCATATGCGTGAGTGACTGCTAGATGTTTTCTTAACCAGGACCAGACTTACCAGTCAATCTCGGCACAGATATCAGACGCAGCTGTGAGAAGGTCCTCATACTGTAAGATCTTCTCTGCAAGCTCGTGGATGATCTCGATTTCTCGGTCTTCCTGCCGTCAGCATAGTTCGACATTAAGAAAAGCCTTACTAACCACAGATGCGTCCATATATGTCTCCAAAGTATGAGTCCATCTCGATGACGTTCTTATTCTTGTAATAAGCAAAGTCCTCAGTTGTGAACATCTTCTCCCAAGGATCGTCTTCGGGACCTTCAAAGACGCCGTGGCCGGTGATTGGATCCTGAGGTATAGCAATGAGAAAGCCTATCTGAGGGAAGAACACAACGTTGATGTTCGCGTTCAAGGCCTCAGGCACAGACTGGGCAACATGATGAGCTACCTGGCCAAGAAGACTTTCGAGTCCTTCATAGGTCCGTTTGAGCTCATCTAGGTCATGATCCACACCTTGTTTGACAACGTTGCGACCTTGGTCTTGAGACAATTCAAAATCGATGATCTCAGTGATACTCTTACCAACTTCAGCCAGCTGAATTCCATGGAATTGGTCCATAACTTTGTTTCGAGTCGCGAGCCGCTCTCCACCGACGATCTCTTGGAAGCAGTCTTTAATTTGCAAGGCATGGTGTGCAAATAGACGAATGCCAGTCCAGATGAAATTGGGTGGTCCTCTCTTGCTTGCCCCAGTGCCACTAATACCTTTGCGAAGATTGATCATCACGGGTCTCATGTTTTTGATCCTGCTCAGGTTTTTGATCAGGGTCTCCATTTGTTCCGAATTCTCCGTGCGAAGCAGAAAACTGATGGTGTCAAGGCGCTCGTTTATAACGTCCAGGTTGGTACTTGGTCTTAAGAAGTACTGTCGTAGCAAGAGCTTACCCTGGGGAGTACGTGCAAGAGTATGAAACAGGCCATAAACGGAGAAGCCTTCTTTCGAACCCGAATTTGTCTTTGCAGGACCTTGGTTATGCGAGTGCGGGTGAGACTCGGATTGAACAATCTGCAGCGAGAGCAGTGTGTCGGCGTTGACGAACCTAATACTTGTCAGCGATCTTGATAGAACGAGATAGCTCATAGTGATAGTTACATAGACCCAGCAAGCGTAAACATCTCGATTGTCGAGATGCGGTGCATTGCTTGAGCAGCCATGTCTCCAGGTAAGAAGGTTGCTGCTCGCTTGCGATGGATGTATGCAAGGACTGCACCAGCGCAGCCAACTGTCACTCGGCTCTCGACATCAATCCAGCCAGCCAGTCTCAGCAACTGTCCTTGACGGCTCTCGACAGCAGCATCCCCAGTTGTATGGTCTTCATTGCTCTCAGCAGTAAAATCTCCAGGCGTCATAAAGGTGATTCTGGGTCCATCTTCGTAGCCGAGCTTGAGATTGATAAGCCTACTTTTGGCGGAGTCGTAAGAAAACTCAGACACAAGGCGAGGCGAGCACAAAGCGGGCATGCCATATGCTGTACTGTCCCCGTCGCCTGTATTCCTCCGCTCTGGGTCAAGCTTGTCCAGCAGTGTATCGTCAAGTTTAGACGATACAAGAATTATGGTAGGGTCGATGAACGTTTTGACTGTATCGTGTCAGCGTTGGATAGAAGACTCGAGGAGTGATACTTACGAGCTTCGATAATGTCTGGACCACCCAGCTCAATGTCTTCCATGAAGTACAACTTCTCTTGTGCAGCAATGTAATACGCACAACCGACGGTACCGCGAGGTTTCATGTCAACTGCCATAACGATCTCATCGAGGGCCTCATCACTAGCAGCGTCATCGAAATGGTCTCTGGGTTGAGAGTTGGCGATTGAAGCTGGGACTTGTCCGCGTACCACACTGGGCGCAGACGAAGCTTGTCGGGAAGCATTTGATGGATTAGGAGTCGTCAGTCTCGAAGCAGTCGAAGGAGTGACTGAGGGTTGTCGCAATGCACGAAATAATGAATTGCGAGAGGTCGCACCGTTGGAGCGATTGTAATATGATCCACGACCGCGGCCACGTCCACGTCGAACACCGCTAGAGGAAGACGAGGTGCCACGACCACGGCTGGAAGAAGTCTCACGACCGCGTCTTGACGAACCGCGCTGCGAATTCATGGCGATTCTTCTGTAATGTCAATGAGCGTGCAAGTAAGATGAATGGGTTTGAGATCGAGAGTTGGAGAGGCAAAGCTGCAATACACGTCGAGGAGGGGCAACTTGCCATGAATCGCTCCTTCCCAAAGGTAAAACACATTTTGCATCACCACCTCTGGAAGATTGTCTGTAGCGTATCATGAGTGGCGACTTCGTTAACATTGAGTTTCTTACATATATACAAGTCCCGTTCTGCTACCGGTGTGATAAATCCCCTATAAACCTTCTCCAAACTCCTGTGCCATGCGTTATGCGTAATCTGTCTCACAGCATACAGACAAAGTGACTACGAGGGTTCGGGTGCGAGAACCTCGAGATGCTCTCCGTCAGAGCGAACAGCAATCCTAGCCACGTCTCCGATTTTGATTTGTCCGCGGATGATCTTGTCTGCCAGGCCATTGCCAATCTCCTTAGAGATGAGACGGTTAAGAGGACGAGCACCGTAGCGAGGCTCATATCCCTTCTCGCAAAGCCAGGATTTGACATCGTCTGGCACATCAAGTTTGATGCGGCGGTCATCAAGTCTAGCCTGCAGCTCTTTGAGGCGGATGTCCGCAATGTCTCTGAGAGCATCGCGGGAGAGACGCTTGAAGATGATGAACTCATCAATACGATTCAAGAACTCGGGAGCATACGCTGATTGCACCACGTCCATGACGTCTGCTTTTACCTCAGAGGAGATTTCGCTGCTGGAGCTCTCATCTGCAAGAAGTGCTTCAGCACCCAGGTTCGACGTCAGAACAATCATGGTGTTGCGGAAGTCAATCTTGTGTCCTTGCGCGTCAGTAAGGAAGCCTTCGTCGAGAACCTGCAAAAGAAGGGTCGAAATGTCTTTGTGCGCCTTTTCGAACTCATCGAAAAGAAGGACGGCGTATGGCTTTCGACGAACGGCCTCGGTGAGCTGACCGGCGTCTTCATAGCCTACATATCCAGCAGGACTTCCGATCAAGCGACTGACTGTGTGCTTCTCCTGGAACTCACTCATGTCGAAGCGAGTGACGGCGGACTCGGTGGAGAAGAGAAACTCAGCCATCTTCTTGCAAAGCTCAGTCTTGCCAACACCTGTGGGTCCCAGGAACATGAAAGATGCAAGAGGTCGGTTCTCGCCACTCAAGCCCGCACGCTGCATGCGGACAGCGTTGGCAACAGCAGTGAGTGCTTCGTCCTGACCGCGGACAGATTGGCGCAAACTATCCTCCATGTGCACAAGTTTCTCGATCTCACCTGACATCAGCTTGTTCACAGGAATGCCAGTGGTTCGTGCAACAACTGCAGCAATATCATCGGCGTTGACTGAGTCATGCAAGAGGGCGTTGCCGTCAGAATCTACCGCGCCCTCTGCGTTCTCGTTTGGGAGCCTCTTCTCCAGTTCTGGGATGGTGCTGTAACGTAGCTCACTGGCACGAGCCAGATCGGCAGCTCGTTGGGCTTGCTCAAGATCAAGGCGAGCCTGTTCAAGCTTCTCCTTGATACCCTTGGCCTCTTCGATCTCAGCTCGCTCCTTTTCCCATTTCTCGGTAAGCAAGCCAACTTCATCTTGCTTGAGCGTGAGGCTCTTCTCCAGCTGCTCTCTACGCTCCTTACTGGCAATGTCCTTCTCCTTACGTAGCGACTCGAGCTCAATCTGAATTGTCATGATCTCACGGTCGAGTTTCTGAATTGCATCGGGCTTGCTTTCCTGCTGGAGTCGCAAAGCACTACTGGCCTCGTCTACCAAATCGATTGCTTTATCCGGTAGAAATCTGTCGGTGATGTATCGATTGCTGTAAGTGGCAGCAGCGACAAGCGCAGAATCGGTGATGCGGACACCGTGGTGAACTTCGTATCGATCTTTGATACCTCGGAGGATAGAGATGGTGTCTTGCACACTGGGCTCGCCAACGAGGATAGGTTGGAAACGTCGAGCCAGAGCAACGTCCTTCTCGATCAATCTGTACTCGTTCAAAGTGGTGGCACCACAGCATTGGAGTTCACCACGGGAGAGGGCGGGCTTGAGTAGATTGCTAGCGTCGATGCTGCCTTCGGCTTTGCCAAGTCCGAGTAGAGTGTGAAGTTCGTCGACAAAGAGGATAACCTTGCCCTCGGCTTCTTGGGTTTCCTTCAGCACATTCTTCAGACGTTCTTCAAAGTCGCCTCGGAACTTTGCGCCAGCTATGAGTGAACCAAGATCGAGAGAGATGACTTTCTTTTCCCTGATACTCTCAGGGACGTCTCCTCTCACAATCCTTTGCGCTAGACCTTCGAGGATGGCAGTTTTACCAGTTCCTGCTGAGCCAATGAGAACAGGATTGTTCTTGGTACGCCGCGACAAGACTTGAATGGTTCGTTGGATTTCGGCATCCCTTCCAATCACGGGGTCGAGTTTGCCATCTCTGGCGCGTTGAGTAAGGTCAATACCATACTGTTCGAGGGCAGGTTTCTCCTCCTCTCCTCCCATGTTCATGCGGGGGGTGCCGCCTGGAGGCTGTGGTCGACCTCGAGCATATGTGCGAACAGATAACAAAGGTTGGAGTGTTTTTGGTGATGGTGGATGTGATATTAGTCGTGTGTTAGAGCGTGTGAGCGCTGTTAGAGAGCTCGCGCGTAGTGTGGCGACGCGCGAGACGCATCTGCTCCTTGCTGCAAGCATTGTGAATGTGGACAAAGTATTATGTGTGCTTAGCTGGAGAATACGTAGTCTCAGTGTGGACCACAGCTTGATATACCTATCTGCCTACAATAACTACTCGAGCGTGATGGCAATTGACGACGATTCTACGCGCTTCTCGAAAATGTCGATGTCACGACTCGGGAAGGAGAGCGTCCAAGCTCCCTCGGGCAGCGCCAAGGCGGGCTCGAAACAGAAATTGGAAAGAGCTGGAGCTCAGGTCGCCACGGAAGGACCCGCGAGTTGAGCTGGAAAAATTGCAGCCCCTCGTCTAACAGTCTGCCTCAACTTCCCCGTATCCTTTCCTTTTTCCTCTTCTCTCATTTTTGACATACCACAATTCACAATGGGTTTCATCGACTTCGTTTCCGACGCTGGCCTCACTCGTACGATGCTCCCGTCATGCTCGCCGCCCACTTCTAGCTAGACGCTAACCCGAGATCAGTCCTTGAGAACTGGACCAAGACCCGTTCCTACATCGTTGGGTATGTACAGCGAGCTCCCCTCCTTCACCTACCCCTCCCCTTTGTTTACAGGATGTAAAAAAATTGGTCCGTGTTTCTGAGGCGGCTTAAGACCCCGCTACACGATGTTAAAACAATGCGCTTGTCGCAACACTGATATCTCACCTTCATCACCGCCTTTTCACTTCAGCCTCGTTCTCAGCGACACCCAGCTGACAGCCTCCATAGCTACGGTCCTTCCCAGGCCGATGTCAAGACCTTCCAGGCCCTGAAGGCTTCCCCCGAGGTCGCCAAGTACCCTCACGCCTACCGTTGGTACAAGCACATCGCCTCTTTCGAGTCCGAGTTCTCTTCGCTCCCCGGTGATCCCACCAAGGAGTTCACTGCCTATGGCCCCGAGTCCGCTGAGCTCACCGTCAACCCTTCCAAGGCCACTGCCAACGCTGAGGAGGAGGACGATGACGACGTTGACCTCTTCGGTTCCGATGACGAGGAGGAGGATGCCGAGCACGCCCGTATCCGCGAGGAGCGCCTCAAGGAGTACGCCGCAAAGAAGGCCGGCAAGACGAAGCCCGCTGCCAAGTCGATCGTCACCATGGACATCAAGCCCTGGGGTGAGTTTTATTGTATCAACGGACAATTGACATCTTATACTGACCAATCCCACAGATGATGAGACCGACATGAAGCAGCTCGAGGCCAACGTCCGTTCCATCGAGAAGGACGGTCTCGTTTGGGGTGCATCCACCCTTGTCCCCGTCGGTTACGGTGTCAAGAAGCTCCAGATCAACTTGGTCGTCGAGGACGACAAGGTCTCGCTCGATGAGCTCCAGGAGCAGATCGCCGAGGACGAGGACCACGTCCAGTCCAGTGACATTGCTGCCATGCAGAAGCTGTAAAGTGCTAGCGTAGCACTGGACCAAAAGTTCACGACGGCGGATCGCCTGTATCTGATCCCAAGTGCAGGCGTAGACTGTTTGAGACCTCTGAAGCTCTTCGTTGCAATGATCACTACGAGAGCAACATGTCTCGCAGTAAGTGATGGGTTAATGAGCTTCATGGCATGCATTTAGAAAGCGTACAAATGAAAAAAAAAGCAAAACCCGGGACACATAATGATACCCAACCAACCCAGATTTACCTTCCACCTTTGCTCATGCTTTTGCGACAGCTCTCCTATTGTTTCCAATCCTTGAATTTTAGTGCAATTCATCATAGAAAGGCTACGAAGCTCTATTGAGTGTGTGAGGCTCTTGCACAAGGGCTTATGTGGGGCAAGCAGCAAGCAAAACGTCCATCCGCACGCTCGACTGTCAACATCATCCATTAACACAACACTCGGAGATGTGAGCGCGACGTCCGTTGCTAACCAACCATCAATATCAGCACCGAATTTGCAACACACCAAGATCCATGCTCTGGAGATGCAAAGAAAGCGAAGGGCAGGTGTGCTATGGCCAGTCTAGGCGTGAGTTCGCCCTGCTTTAACTTTTGGACCGACATCAGTAGACAGCCATGTTAAAATTGGTGTATTGTAAGTTATGTGAAGGAGAAAAGATGCAAGACTTCTGCAAGTTCAAACTCCATGAAGTCAGGACTGGTGTTGTCCGAGTTGAGAAAGAGCTGCACGGAAGACGCTTTCCCTTGACTTCCAGGAGTCATCACTCATCCAGACACTGTACATTGTTCACCTGTTCTTTTCCTATCCAACATTTCATTGCCTTTCCTTCTCCTTCGCACAGTTTACTCGCATCCGTTATCCTCGCTCTGAGTATTCTTTCTGTTTTGGTCAGAAGGTTGAGAAAAAGAGTCGGCAAGCGCGACGGGCCTCGCTGCGCATACAAAATTCAAGCCAATACATCTTTTCAACTTTCCGTCGCACTCAAGATTCCAAGATACAATCACTCGAAGAGCACACTGATTGATTTGCATCTTCCCTGGCCAGCATCTCTTCCATCACATCGTTCTTCAGAGCATCTTTTTGTCTTTCCTACGCTACTGTCGCCCCCGTCTGCACCGTCAACGCGCAATCGCTTCACCACCACAACTTGTCGCGACTAGTTGGACTATGCTCATTGACAGTCGCATAATCTCAATATCCTGGACCGCGTACTCATCTCGCATCAATAATCACGACGCGTCCGCCTTACCGACACCGAAGCCATCGTCGACTGGTCTAGTGAACTGCTAAATGGATTACATCTACGAAAAGATTGCTGGCAAAGGTGAGTCGTCAGCCCTCTGATCAACGCTACTTGTTCCAACACGTGTGACCAGGCCCGGCTCGAAAATACAATCTCGAGAAATGTCGGAAGGAACTCGAAAAGAGCTGCTCAGACTACCAAAAGCGTGGCAATTGCTTTCCTCCCACACCACGGACCACACCTTGCACGAGCAGTGCACCCACTCAACAACACCTGTTCCCGAAGCAGAAGAAGAAGGTCCGCTTCCAGACTTACCAGTCTCTCAATGAAACTGCACATGTTCCCCACAAAGTCAAGCGATGCCCCTTCCAATACAACGAAAAGGAACTCCGACAGAGAGCTCAACAACTCAAAGCCGACTCCAAGCAAGCATCTAAGCCTCGAATCCGTCAGCCTCCATTGTCAACTGTCGATCCCTTCGACGGTTATACAGGCCACGATTTCCCGAACGACCGTTCTAAGGAGAACTCGAGTACCGAGGACTTCGCACCTCGTAGAAATCCGACACTGCATCGTCAAAATCTTACCCAGGACGAGTTCATTACCATCAGGGATGCGGCTGCGCGCATTGCAAGTCATTGCGCGGTCCGCGACAAACAGCCTTATCCTGACTCGCCTCCTCAGGAGACCTTGCACCGCATACGCTCTGCTGTTTGGTCGGAAAGGGCCAGAAGTGAAGGCCAAAATAGCGCTGCGCCGTCCCCTCCAGACGGAGCCCAGGACGACAATGGGATTAGCATCACTAAGGATGGTTGTATTATCCAACGTGGCTTCGACATCTCGCCCATGACCTCTTCTCCTGGAGGCGCTGTTCATATTAGGTGTGACTCAGGGTGCGAAGTTCGATGCAAGACGCCCAATCATGTCTCTCCTGAGCAAGAGACTCGTAAGGAGTCGCTCAGACCGAACGTCAGAAACGGCAGGGGCGCAAGAGTCCCAGTCTGCTTCCGCAAACAAGAAATATTACACCAGCAGAAAGTGTCGCATCTATCAGCTTTGCTTTCCGCTCAAGGCTTCTCAAATGGCCAGAAGGAAGACCAGAAACCTGCGCAAGAGAACACGCACCAAGCACATATGCCACAACAGCGTCATCGAATGCCAGTTCCTGCACGTCCTCTGGTCTTCTCGGGCTCTGGCTCGTCAGGTGCCGTCGTGTCTGATAGCGAGGATGATAGCGAGGAAGAACAGGAGCGATCTGAGGCCAAGAAGGTAGATAGTGCTACAGGCTCTCCTACTCGTGCGGATGGGGCTAAGGATACGGCTGGTCACGGTAGTGTTGCCACCCTTGTTGTCTCGTACAAGCCTGCTGAAACTGTGAAGACAAGCAATTGCCTGTCGCAACCTTCTGCACCGCCCTCGCCTCCGTCATCCAAGCTTCCAGTCCCCAACTTCCCTCGAGCCAAACAGGGTCAGCACCTCCATACTGGTACACCCCTCCCACAGACGCCATCAAAGCATCCTAATTCTGCTCACAAACCTCACGCGCAAGCTGCTCAAGAATCTCCACCTTCACAGCAACGGAAGCCACAACCACGATTTCTTCGTTCCCAGCAGACAGCCAAAGTTCTCCTGGCTCATCAGCAACAACGTCGTGCTCGACAAGCTCCCCTACCTCGCCCTCAAGCTCCGTGCCAGGCCCTTGGGCTTCATCTACCTACACCACCAAAATTCTTCTCCGAAAGTGGCAACTATGTCTCTGCGCTCCTTGACAAGATTGAGAGGAATGGCGGAAGGCGTCCTGAGAACTTCAGCTGGGATCATATCGCACCAATGCATGGCTTCAGCTCGTGCCGTGCCTTCTACGTCCTTGATTAGACGGCTTGGACGCTGTCTCCGACGTTCGGCATCAAAGACGATGGCCTCGACCTGCACACCCGAGAGTTGAGCATTCACCTCTGCTCCCTAGATCTTTTGCTCCTGGCACTAGGGTGGTAGCTCTTTCTGCCCTTTGTTTATTGCTTTATCTGCGTATCGTTCCTGCTCGTTCATGATACCCACATTGCGTTATTCTCGCGACTTTTTTCTCTTATGGCTCTTCATCGCTTTCATCCTTTCTTAAAGAACGGTGGTCTAGCCAGACTGGCGTCGAAGAAGCTGCTCAACAATGTCTACACCTAATGCATAATGGACAATATGGCTGGCGCAAATCCTATCGACGGCTTTTTCTTTGCACAGCCTTTGCTCTTCCTCGATCTCTCTCTCTCTTACCCTTTCACATCGTTCTTGTCCATCTTTTTCCAGATCTGCTCGAAGAGTCGGGTCGTTTGCTCTGGGTTCAATTTCTTCTTCTTTTCTGAAGAGAGGAAAAACACTTTGCTTGGATACAGAGGCAATGTCTCTCTTTTGGTCCAATTAATCTGGAAAGCGCAAGAAGGAGGGAAAAGGGAAGGCAAAAAAAAAGGGAATTAAGGAGTGAAGAAGACTTGGACTGCGAAAAGAAGGCGGAAGAGAAAGACGACCAATAATGTTTTGATAGCAATTCAAATACACAATCACTAATCGTTTCACTCCATTGTCAAGTTTTTTTTACTCCCATAGGTCTTTTGGTAACATTTGATATTGAGTGATTTCTTCGATGGTGTCGGGAACTTGCATGTGTTGTAACCAGAGTATTGTCCCTGATTGTTCGAGTGTACAGTTTCCCAGTGTTTACAAAGTTTGCTTTCGAAGTTGGTTGGTCTCGAACAAGGAAAACAAATTGATACAAATTCGACCGGGATGGAATCAACGAAAAGACCTCGAGTTATTTTTCCACTTTCTTCCCCAATCTTTTCCTCTTATTGCTCTTTTCCTCGTAGGCACGCCTCCGCAGCGCACTCTGCGAGTTGCACCTTCAACAAGACTCCAAAACGCCAATCGCTATGCAAGTCTGCCAAATCTTCCCGACCCCCAGAAAAAACACACAATAAAACATGACCCACCCTCTTTTCCGAAACTCTCCAGATACACACCTCGGCCCACTTTGGACTTTTCTAATCATCTCCTCTTAATCCACACATGTCAGTGCCCAGCCAGTAATCCAGCCATGCAAAGATCAACCAGTAAAGACTAGCATTCTTCCAGTCAAAGTTTCCGTCATCGGTGCGTGGGACGGCGGAACCTATCACATCGCCCTTTGTGCCGACGAAGAGGTTGATCAGGGGCCAAGAGGCCAGTGACGAAGATACGGATTTAGAGGGTTCGGCAAAGGCCAGGTCTGCGGGTTTTAGGACTGCGCGGGTGGCGCCGGGGATTCGCATGGGCCGTCTTTGGGCTGGGGTGGAGGGTTCGAGAGCTGTTGTGGTGTTGTTGTTTGCTGTGGTGACGAGGTTTGTGGTTGAGGAGGAGGAGGGTGCGCCCGTGATGGTTGCCGAGGACATTGTGTTTGATGAGTCTGTCGGGGTCAGAGTGTCGCGAGTGCTGAAGGTGGAAGGTAGAGCTGGGCCGTCGATCTGAGCGCCGGCATTCGAGTATGGGATGGGAGCGTCGTTGGGAGGGCCAGTACCGCGGAAGGGCTCTGCGTAGACGAGGAAGCCGTGGATGGGGTGGGGAGAGCAGTAGCAAGCCAGGTCGGCGGCCTCGGGGCTGTCAAAAGTGACTTTGATCCAGTGGTCTCCACCACGGTAGGCGTTGCGTTTGCGAAGAGCGGCTTGCGAGAGTGAGCGTTGAGCGAGCTTTGCGCGGCTGTATGTCAAGCTGTGGTCGTAGCGTTGGTGGGGAGGATGGCGGTCGTAGTCTTCGTAGACGATGCCGTTCGAGATGCGTTCGTAGTACTCGATGGCAGCCCATTGCGAGTCTGGGCCAAAGCCGTACAGGATGACCTCGGTAGCTTCCTTTGCCAATGCAGCATCGCCTGCTCCTTGTGATGCTTGAGCTTCGTTGGACTTTTGCGTGGGTTGTACTGGGTCCTTTGCCTTGAGCTCATCCTTGTACTTAGCAAAGATGAAGTCCTCGGTCTGCATGTTTTCTTGTCGCACGACATCTTCCTTGCGCGCTGGTGTTGCCGTCTTACTGCGCGAGAAGCCACGACGGCGTACTGAGCGTCCAAATGGTCCTTTTTCCTCGGGCTCGCGTCTGCGGCCTACCTCTGCGCTGAGACGGGTTAGTTCATGTTGGTGTTCAGAGTTGACTTTGCTAGAGCTGTGCTAGACGGATGTGAACGTACTCGGCAAACTCATAGCCCCATGGCAGGCGTTTGCCAGAGGCATCGAGAGCTCTCTCACTCTCGGGCACAGCATGGACTTGCATGCCCCCGCGCATAGAGTTCATGGTGTGGCTGTGTGGAAGACGTGGATTGAGGCCGAGAAAGGTGAGTAACGGAAGCGATGGTGACGGGTTTATGGGATCCTAAGCCTCTCCTATTTTGGCTAAGACACGACCGTGTGGTGAATCCGTGGATGAATAAAAGTACAGATAAAGAGAGGAAAGCACTCGATGCTTTTCACATGCGCTCTCGCGCAAAAGCATCACCAATGCAACCGACCTGGCCCGAGCTTCTACCATCTTCCTCGATCTACATGACCATCGTTCCTTCCCGAAACCACAAGCCTCACGTAGGATCAATCACAATGGAAGGAAACCGCGAACGACAAGCCGCAGAGCTAAATCTGCTCACAACAATGTACCCCTCCGAGTTCTCCTGGCGCACATCTCCACCCCCCGACCTCGAAACATCGACAACCATAACCATCGACCCCAACTTCACCTTGACAATCCACCGTACCTGAACACCTTGCGTCCTCTATACCGCCCAAAACACCCCTGGCTGATTTTTCAACAATACAGCCAGCTATGCCCTCGAATTCTCTCTTCCAGACACCTACCCCGATACCCAAAAACCTCATTTATATCTATCTTATGGCGGTGACGTAGCTACCTCGACTCGCAAACGCGCGAGAGCAAAGCTGGCAGAATTGGTCGAGGAACAAGAGACTGGCATGGAATTGCTCGATCTCATTGTAACACTCTTCACAGAATACCTGCCCGAGTTGACTGAAGACACGTCAAATGAAGACCATCATCAAGACAACGAGGGTAATCACCAGCACCATACTTCAAAAATAAAGCGTGTGGTGATATGGTCGCATCATCTGCTGGCCACCTCGAAGCGAAAAGATATCCAAGCTTGGTCCAAGGAGTTGTCCCTGAGCGGCTACAGTCGTCCAGGTCATCCTGGCAGCATATTTGCCGAGGGTGATGAAGACCAGGTAGATGAGTTTATTCGTCGCCTGAAGCAACTACGCTGGCAAGCTCTACAAGTCAGAGGCGAAGAGACTGCCGACAAGCGTATTTGCGGCCCTGGCGACGGGGTACTTGAGGTTGAAGGACTAGGCGAGATTGCAGAAGCACTCAAGAAGATTGACGCCGACACTGCCGACCTATTCCTCCAAGCCATGAAGATCGCAAAGACAGACTAGCACGAGATGATGACGAATTGTATGTCTTGAAATGATAATTTCTGATACGAAAATGAGTACGAAATGGACAAGACGCAATGCTATGACTGTCTTGCCTCAGTTGTGTGTGATGGGTAGAGAGGAAAGGAAAAGCAGAAAAACAAGAGATCAAAGGCCATGCCTGCCTCTTCCAGCCCATTCCCAAAGAAAACAAAACCAGATACTCCATCATGATATCCAAAACGCCGAAAGAACAAGCAGACAAAAGATCCAGGAGGTGGTCGTAACTCCATGTCAATGCCAGTATTATGCCGCCGAACCGGTTCCAGACCCCGTTGAACGGACAAATGAAAACAATTGGTATCGCTTTTTTGCCTTGATCCACAATCTCAAAAACGAAGGGAAGCATTGGAGCTTCCTATGATTTGCCCGCTTATCTGGGCATGATGCCGACTCTGCGAGTCTTGATCAAGAATGGTGAGGGCATCTCGTCACGTTCGGGATCCCACAGAGGTTCTCTGTCGAGGGACGCCTTTGTCGAGAGCTTGGGTACCTCGATGCTAGATGATGGACTGGGAATGCCTCTAGCTTGTGCCAGCTCCACCAGGGTGCGGCCTTGTATGCCTTGTTGCAAGTTGTTGCGGTGAACAGTCTTGATCATGTCTTCGCCCTTAGCGCCCTTCTTTGTGGCCAGCGCGGTCTTAGAAGGCTGGGATGGAATGGCGGGTGCTCTTCTGCTAGGGCTGATGGGTAGACCCTTGTTCATGGGAGAGCGGCTAGGCGATGCTGCAGCACGTCTAGTGCTGGGTGCCAGACTAGGCACTGACTTCAGGCGCGACTGAAGCTGTGTAGGCATGGTCTTTTGTCTCGAAACAGCAGGTCTCGAGGGTTGAGCAAGGACCTTGAAGGGGTCGTTCTCTCTGCTGTTGGGTCTCGATCTGATGGGCGAACCACCGTCCGAGCCGAAAGATTCTTCATCTTCGTTGTCCTCGGGGAAGAGAGCAAGATTGCTTTCACGACTAGCACGATCAAACATGTTGGGACCCTTGAAAGCAGGCTGTCTCAGCTTGCTTCCTTCAAGAGGTGCGTTCCTACGCGGTGACAAGGAAAGCGAAGCAATGCTCATTGGACTGGGATCAACCATCTGAATATCCATGGGACTGGGGGCGACGTCGTTTGTGCCAGCAAAAGTCTTTGCGCGTGTAAAGGGTGTGCGGTTTGACGATCTCAGAGGCTTGTGTCTTTGGATCAGTGGCGAGTCCTCCAGAGTGAGAGCATTGAGACTAGGACCTTCTTCATCGGCCTCTCCTACGGTGACGAGTGCAGATGGTTCTTCCAGTGATTGTGTAGGTGTTGAGGAGCGCTTTGGTGGCTCGATGGTGTCTGAAGCCGAGTTCATCGAGCTGGTGCGTGATGATGGCAGCGAAGCAAGTCTTCTCTCTACTTCCTCCTCGACTTGCTGCTCGAAGAGCTGTCTGTAATGGTCCCGTAATCTTTCTCCTGCCACGTCCATCTGGCGGTTGATCTCGAGGTGAGCCTTTGTCTCCCACTCCAGTCTGAGCTGCTTGTCGATTTGGTCGTGCATGGACTGTTTCTCAGCTTCCAGTCGTGCAATCTTCTCTTGTGCCGACTTCAGGGCGGCGATTGCGTTCTCCTTTGCGGTAATGTGTTGTTGTAGGACCATGACACCTTCCTGTGTCTTTCGTACCAGCTTCACTCTGGGCAGGTTGAGGAGGCTGGCTGTGTCGGGTCTCGAGTTGGGGTTGACCTGGAGACATGCAGAGATGACGTCCGAGAGCTCCTTTGAGTATATGCGTGGTAGCGGAGCGACCTTGCCGAGCTTGATCTTTTGAATGAGTTCGAGATGGGTGCGGGCGTTGAATGGAGGCTCTCTCGTGCAGAGCTCGTAGACGATGCAGCCGAGTGACCAGATGTCCGAGTATAGAGAGTAGCGTTCGGCGGCGCAGATTTCGGGCGACATGTAAAAGGGAGTGCCGACGTAGGTAGAGGCGAAGTCGTGCGAAAGAATGATCTTGGAGAGACCGAAGTCACCGAGCTTGACTGCGTTTCCTTCGCCGAGGAAGACTGCCAACTTTGTTAGCTTCTGTGCACGTGTGGCTGTCGAGAGAACAAAGGTGTACCGTTTTCAGGCTTCAGGTCACGGTGAAGGATCATCTTGTGTGCCTGCTTGCTCTTGAGTGGGAGAGCGTTCTTGGTCAGGCCGAGGGCGTTGCTGTTGACGTCTGGTGGGTCCTCGCCGTAGTGGCAGCGATATAGAGCGCTGACGAGTTGTGCAAAGATAGTCCAGACAAACTCTTCATCGGCGTACTCGTTGCGAGCTTTGAGATCCTTAATCATCATTCCCAAGTCACCGTTGCCGCAGTATTCCATGTAGAGGTGCAGGTCGTGCGAAGCCTTCAAGTGCTCCTTCTCATAGTAGGCGACGATGTTGGGATGGCGTAGACCTCGGAGGATGTCGAGCTCGGCCGAGAGCTGCTCGCGCTCCTTCTGTGACATGCGGGTGTAACATATTTCTTTGCGACAAAGAATCTGGTGGGCGTGTCAGCAGCGAGGTGAGCAAGAGGAGGGGGTGGCAGGACATACAAGGCCGTCGTTCTTTCTGCGGACCTTTCTGATGATGCCGAATGAACCTTGACCTGGGGGGTGTCAGCAAGTGGCAGGAGTTTAAATCGAGGGCAGGACGACATACCGATCTTGGTCAGGACCTCGTACTTCTCGGCCTCGGTTTCGGCCATTGTGCTAGGTGTGTGACTGATGTTGTATAGAAATCAACAGAGGAGAAGAAGATGTAGCGACAGAGCGACGAATGAGGAATGACGGAGACGACTAGGCGCTAACCATGGCCAGGGGACGGAGAAGTGGGAAGTGGGAAGCAATGTGCAATGTGCAGTGTGGGAGAGCTGAGGCCGGCGGGAAGGCGTGGGACAAAAGTGCGAGGCTCTGCAGTCGGTGTTTTCAAAAGTCAACACTAACGTCCGCCGGGCAACGGATGCTCGACCGGCTCGTGCATGTCGCGCTTGCTGCTACGTCATTATAGTGGGGCTCCGCCACCCGTACATGCGCAGAGGTGATTGCATCGACCAAAAGAAAATACACATATTTCCAAGGCAGAGACGCCATGGTCTGTGGTCGAGCCCGAGTCCGAGTCGTGTGAGAAAGTCCAAGTCGCCATGGTCGTCAAGAAGCATGAGCTCGAGGCCGCCCTGTATGCCGAAAAGCAGCAGATCAACAGCGGCCAGCTCAAAGAGGACAATCCGCTGGATACTAGCGATGCCTTTCGTATCTTTTGTGAAGCGTGCAGAAGGTAAAACACCTATCGCCGCTGGTTAGCTGTTCGCGTACAAACTGACCCTAGTCCAGGGGTGACTTGAAGGTGTGCCAGGAACAGATCTCGGCTGGTGTCAACATCAACGCAAGAGACCGCTACGATTACACGCCCTTGATCCTGGTACGTCGTGATCCAAGTCGCTGCACAGGCCGTCGTCGACAACAACGACTAATCCACTTGATGGCCAGGCCAGTTTATGCGGCCACTACGAGGTCTGCCAACACCTTCTCGAGTCTGGAGCCCTGTGTGAGCGTGACACCTTCCAAGGCGAACGCTGTCTGTACAATGCCTTGAACGACCGCATTCGCAATCTGCTACTTCAGTACGACTTTTCCAAGTCGACCGATCCTCTACAGCCACTGGCTGCCCACACGACATCGTTGCTCTCGAGACCAGACCCAAAGACTGCCGACATCCTTGTCACCACCTACGATCGGGACTTTGCCTTGCACAAGTTCATTCTTGCTGCCCGCTCTCCATACTTTGCCGAGAAGCTCGCCCATCAGCCAGACACCACATCATGGAAGCTGCCGCCAAAGATCCCTTCTCAGTCCTTCAGTTCCGTTGTTCGCTATCTCTACCTGGGTGAAGCTTCAGCCGAGCTGAGCGAAGATGAGGAAGAGCAAAAGGCCATTCTTGCTGGTATCGATAAACTGGGCAAACAACTCGAGGTCCCTACACTGTTCGAGACCATCATCGATGGCGGCGACAGGCGCATGGCAAGGCAACGTAGAACAGAAGAGATGGCTCGTGGCCGCGATCAATTTGCCACTTGGTTCCAGGCCAACGTCTTGCGACACAAGGTCCACACCGACACTGAGAAGGCCGATCAAATCAAATGGGACAGAGACAATGCCATCTTCGCCGATGTGCTGCTCAGAGCTGATGAGCCAGAAGAAGATACAGCCGACGGACCTCAACCGACACAAAAAGAGGTTCGTAACACCGAGGGGCCCCTGAATGGTATACCCATCGGAAACTTCTCATCAGCGCAGGCCTCGACAGAAGCTCCTTCGCGCAAACGCAAGTCTGTGCTCTTCCCTGTTCATCGGGCCATGTTGTTGCGATCCGAGTTTTTCAGCGCCATGTTTTCGTCAAGTTTCAGAGAAGCTCAAGATTCACCACATTTGCACATCATCCCTATCGACTGCTCGCCTCAGGTTTTAGAGATTGTCTTGACCTATCTATACACCGAAAAGGCAGATTTCTCACTAGATGTGGCCGTTGATGTCCTCTTCGCTGCCGATCTCTTGTTCATCGAGAAGCTGAAACAGAGGGCTGCAGTCATCATATCCACTCTGGGTAACGGCGGTGCTTCCGTGGTCGAATCTGAAAACCCGCGCGGCGAAACGGCTATTGAGGATGTGATAGATGTTTACGACATTATCCGTGCCGGCTGGGATACACGTGTCCACCGTCTCGAAGAATTCGGTGCTCGATATATTGCCTATCGTTTAGAGCGTTTTGTCGATGACCCAGATTTTGCAGAGTTGGTCAGGGAGAGTGCTTCGAGAATTCAAGGGCGTCAAGAAACAGATACCGTCGAGCTTATCGACGAGTGAGTTCACACCGTGCAACATGATACGACGAACACGATTACTGACTCCTGTTGTAGTATTCGCTACTATCTCTCTGATCGATTCCGTCTGAGAATGGAAGACTCAGGTATAGAGCAAATGACAGATGAGACAGAAACACTGGATCCTGCCGCATTGCCTGGTAAGGATGTCTTTGATCCTAGCGAGGTCATGTTCGCAGGGGACGAGGGTGTCGATATTCACTCGGGTACAACGCCGCCACAAGACTTGCACGACCACGACAACAATCTGATCATTCGCACACTGGACGGAGAGATTGCTGGTGACGAATTTGCACAAGATGCGATCAACTACCAAATCCTTCTTGGCAAGATCGACAATCTTCTGGACAGACTTACATTGGATGCCTAGGGCGGTCGTGGACACCTTAAAGGTGCAATATACAGTGTCGATAGATTAAACACAACATGCGTTGCAGACTTGCTCTTGTCAATAAACAAACCTCAGGCGCTCCATCACAAATAAACATTTGGACTACACACAACGTAATCCACCATGATGAATCATCACATGCTTGTCCTGAGTGCTCGGCTGCAACCTCCTATTTTACTCCTTCGATATCGAGTGGATCTGATTCGTGGTAATCAGTTAGGACCTTGTGATATGAAGACAAAAGCTGACCAGGGTTGCCCTACGTACAAGATCGCTGGATGTTTGCTTTGTTTGATCGTCGACCTCAAGAACGCGTCTCAGCGTGCTCTTTCTGTCTACTGGACATTCATCGAACATTATTAAGATACGACATGAAGTCGGCGCAGCTACCTACTACGAACGAAATGGGATGACTGGTCTCAATTCTTCACATGGATAGATGACGCGCCCGAACGATCTCGACTATAGACCATAATCATGTCAACTTCTGTGCAGCACCACTTCTGTTTGCTGTGGATTCACGATGATAGCTTCTCTGAAGAGACTGTAGTCTTCAACTCGGACCGCGTGGCTTTGGATGAAGGATCGCTGTGTAAACTTGCGGCCTTGAAGAACTCCATATCAACGCATGACTTCTCTATCAGCACGCCAGCCCTGACTGCTACAAGGCCCGAAAACACACCAGGCAAGACTTCTTTACGTCATGGCAGCAGGAAGTCCGTCAAGTATGCGTCGGACATGGAGAAGCATGCAGACTCCACGAGGTCTCTGGTCTTTGTGGCTCGCGACATGACTCCCGAGCAGAAACGAAAACAGCCTAGGCTACAGATATCTGTCCATAGCAACGCAGCGGCTGCTTTTGGCTTCCGAAACAATATGCAGGCAATCGTTCTGCCGGTAAGTATAAAACGCTGGTATGTTAGTCCTGAGTTTGGCTGACTTCTTTATAGGTGTTCGAGGATGTGCATTCTGCATCTCACGTAGAGATCGTGTTTCGCGACCAGTATCTGGCGCGTTCAGACATGTGGAGGCTTACAGTCGCAGTTCTGAGCGACAGATCAGTCTATAAGGGACAGAAGCTACTCTTCATGGGCAGCATCAAGGCTACCGTGAAGAACATCTTCGTAGACGGGCAGAAGGTAACCTCGGCTTTCTTTTCGTCAACAACCAAGCCCATATTCCGGAGCGAATCTGCCAAGTATGTCATCTTTGTACAGATGTCTCGCGAGATGTGGGACTTTGACGCGGAAGGGTCCGGCGAGATCATGTTCAACAAAGTCATCAATGGTTTCTTACCTGACCTGTTCAAACGTTGGCAGAGACTCAATGTACATCACCTGGTCAGTATCGTCATGTTCACTCGACTGGAGTATGAACAGGGTGTGCTAGTCCGTCGAGATGAAGATGTACGCACACCACACAATAACGGACGCTCGCCTGGCAATAGCCGTGAACATCGAGATTACTACCGAGTAGTCACAACTGATGCAGCGAGCAGCCGATGGGTCGATATCCTTTATAAGCTCAAAAGAGAGTTCAAGGTCTTCCTGAAGGACGTATCTGTCGTAGGCGGCAATGATGCCTACGGTCCACCTCCGGAAACGTTAGCATCAGTCAAAGCCCGCACCGAAACCGAGTCTGTGATTGCTGGTCAACCCACTACATCGGCACGAGGCAACATACTAGAAGCGATCAACCTTGCTGCATCACAATTCGCCAAGGACTATATTGATCGCGATCTTGTACACACCGGCATCTCCTTGTGTATTGTCACCCCAGGCACAGGTCTATTCGAAGTCGATTACAATATCCTCAAACTCACAACTGACGCTCTCGTTGCAAGTGGTATGGGTGTTGACCTTGTATCGTTGGCTAGAATGCCACTCCACTCTGTACCTTTGTTCAGATACAGGAGCCCTCATATACTTCCTGGCCTTCCAGTCGTGTCCGATATTTATACATTTGAGGGAGGTAGTACTCCTCGACAGGCGGGCTACTTGGAAAGTCACATGGCCGGCACTCCTAGAAGTACAGGCAGATTCATGCGAAGAGCCAGTAGCCATAACAAAGAACAAGTCCCGGGTACCCTGATGGAGTCTGGGGTCCAATGGAGCTACGCCTTACCACACTGGATCGATGTATCGTTCTGGACGGGACACTCCGACGAGGAGCATCTTCGAACACAGTACGGTTTGAACTACAAGAAAAAGAAAGGCTCAAAAAGAAATGACCCCTTCACCACAAGTTGTCGAATGTACGAATTGCAGATGATGGGTCTTATGGAGACCGAGATGAGCGATATCGCGATCCCGTTGATGCTACCTGGGTATATGAATACCGAAAGGCCTCGCCAAGGACGACTTCATCTTGAGCCTGCACCAAATGAGGAGCTTTCCGGAAGCTATGGCTCAACACGATCATTCCATGGATACATCAGCGGCTCGCCACAACACCACGATGATGAGACCCACATGAAGATTGACATGCCTACTCGCAAAGAGCTAATTGACTGGATGGCTACTTACGACAAGCAAGTACCCTTTAGAACGCAGGACTCTCCTCCAGTCAAGACAATCTTGGACCAGACTCCCATCGAGTCGTCTCGAGGCAGTTTAGACACTACCGTGAGATTCAGTTCTTCACCCACGAAACCAAGAGGCAGCTTTGCATCAGATCAATTCAAGCCTAGTGAGAGTCCACGAAACGCTGGTTACCTTGTCAACAGGTCCCCACCCAAACGTGCTGTTCTACCAGCCAAGACTGATCAGCCGAAACAATCGTCAATCCGTACTCCGAAAACAATGCCTAGAAGAGCTCCGATGCCACGCCAGATCAGTTTGGTAGGCGGCTTGGGGACAGCGAAATCTGCCGCCAGCATAAGTGTGAGCAACGAAAGTGCTGGACTCGATACTCCAACGACGGAGTCACCTCCGGCGCGTCCTGCTCCCAAAGCTGGTGGAGGTGGTCTGTTGTCCAGTTTGACACAACAGCTTTTGGGGACGTTGCAACGACAGCCATCGCAAGCCAGTCTCGCAAGAACCGACATCAGCGACTTTAGTGATCGAGCCGACTCGGACAGAGCGAGCACGGCCCTACGTAGTAATCCGATTGCTATCAGATCCAACTCCGTGGTGTCGGAGACTAGAGAAGACGATGAAGAGTCGACAAAGGCAGACACCAATCGTAAACCGGCGGCGAAGATGCTTGAGGACATTGTAGTTCGTGACGTTTCGAAGGTGGGACGTCATACCGCCAGCATGTCCGATTCCGCACCCGATACTATTGCGGACAAAGCCGACTATCATCGAGTTTTGTCACCACTGACTGCTATTTCGCCATGGCTCACAATGCTTAATCCCTCGAACCCGAAGAAGCACAACATGAGTATAGCAAGTCAATTCCGCCGCTGGCAGCACATCTTTCCGAAGCCAGTGCCTACTTCAGTGATGAAGTGGAAGTCCTTGTGTTCACCAGCTTCTCTGCCATTGACCGCAGAATACTTTCCCACGGCAGAACAGCTACGCAACGAGTACTCAGAGTCACCATATAAGATACTGCCTCTGGACGATGACGAGTCTTCAGAAGCACCCAAGACTAGAGAAGCCTTGATCAGGGAGCTCATCGCATGTAGACTATCGCATGGCTTCCAGATAGTGGTTGGTCCGGCAGCCACAGAGTTCGCGGGTACTAAAGCCGCTTCTTTGGTCAAAGTGTTTGACAAGAACTACATGGCAGAAGATGGTGCTACAGTATTGATGACTGTGGGGAATAATATTCACCTACTAGTTTGCACTGAGAGTGGTGAGATCGAGGTGCGAAGGTACAACAGAAAGCCCGTGGCAGAAGTCGAGTATACCGGCGCTGTAGATCCAACAGTGGCGTACCATCCATACATCCGCACGTATCTTGGCAAAGGTTATGAGATGCGACCCGTCATCTTCAAAAACCCGCGACCAACATACAATTGGAACGCAATCGATCATCACCTCGCGGGATACAAGCAAGAGCACAGTTCGCAAGACTTGCGCTTCTGGAGGGCTCGGTTTGTCCTTATTCCCGTTGATCACAAGATCAGAAGCGGGCAACTAGGCTTCGTGTCTGAGAACTCAGAGGAGGAAATTCGCTTAGAGGGCATACAGAAGCTTACGCAGATATGGCAGCGACACCGCTACATCCCGCCGGAAGAACGCCGTTTCCAGCAATCCCTGCAGCAGAGGCGTAAAGACCCCAATCCGTTGGCCATCGAGTACCACACTCATGACCCTTCAATGATTGTGCGAAATCATGCAACACTGCTAGTCGAAGCACTGTCTCAAGATGAGCCAGGCCATGCACTCTTTGCAGAATCCGAGCTCTACCACACAAACGACTTTGACATGCAAAAGCTCGCACAAAATCTGCAGGCAGATCCTCCAAAAGGCATACCGGTGGCTGACCGCAAGTGGCACTTCAAGACACACTGGAAATGCTTCCGCGGCGACCATCTTACTAGCTTCCTCCTCGTGAACTTCAAGGACATTGAAACAAGAGAGGATGCAGTCAAGCTCGGAAATGCCCTCATGACGAAAGGCCTGTTTATACATGCTGTGCAAAAGCACCAGTTCAGAGATGGCAACTACTTTTATCAGATTGCGCCTGAATATCGAACCACACCGTACCCAGAGAACAAGTCGGGATGGTTTGGCATTGCAGGTCGATCGATCCCTCCGACACCATTGCATGAAGGACCTAAAGCATCGCCCAAGTTCTTACCTGTGGACAAGATGAGATCACCGCGGATCGGCCCTGCGGACAAAGCGCGGTCGCCATTGATCGGACCATCTGAGAATGCTCGTCCTCGCTCCGACACGGACGAGAGCAAAGATTCAGGTAAGAGTGCGCCCAAGTTAGACTCGAGCAAAAGGCCAGAACTCGAGCTCAGTCGTAGCTTGCGATATGATGTCGATCATCGCAAGAAATCCTACCGCCCTGAGATTATCACTTTGCATTACGATCGTATCCATAACCCTGAAAACTGCTACCACATTCGTCTGGAATGGATCAATGTCACAGCCAAGCTCATCGAGGACGCTCTGGTGTCTTGGGCCACGAGCGTGGAGAGGTATGGGTTGAAGCTAGTCGAGTTGCCCATTGCAGAGGGCCACGCCATCTTCAAGGTGCAACCCTTCAGAAGACCCTACATGATCAAGCTGGCCCTGCAACCTCCCAAAGGAACACCCAAGCAGTACCTAGAAGCAGGAACCACGGCCTACGAAGAAACATATCCCTACCAAAGAGCTTTGGTCCGAACATTCGATTTCGTGCTCGACTACGAAGCAGCCAGCACCTTCGACCCAGGCGTCGACGTCAGCTACTCGTGGGGCAAACCAGAATACCAATACACGCAATTCATCCACAAGTCCGGCGGTCTACTCCTCCAAATCGACGGCGATGGGAACTTGATGCTCACCGCAAACAGACTCTGTATCAATCGCTCTTCAGCCAGCCGCGAAGCCTCCAGATACGAACTCGCACGGCGCGAAAAGCGAAACTTTTCCACGCCAGCACCTCCAACACATGCTTCTCCTTTTCTCGGCGCCTTCAAGCAAACACCCGAACCCCAAAGCGTGCTCTCCAAAAACTCCTTTACCGAAGCCTCTGTGGAACCAGAAGTCGTGGCCCAAAAGCTCGAAACTTTTTGCAGTGATGCGGAGAAATTGCGCGTCTTCTATGAAGACGCATTGAGGCCTAGTGTGAGCCCCAGTCCGCATTTGACTCCTAGACAAACGCCCGGACAGACGCCTGTCTTGGGTGCCACGAGTGCGATTCCGCATTTGGGCTTGCCGCCGAGTATTAGTCTTAGGAATGCTAGTTATGTGGAGGCGAGTCCGCGGGTTGGGTTGAGTGCGAGTAGGAGGTCGAGTGTGCAGGGGTTCAAGTCTTTCTTGTCCGAGTCGGGGAGCCATCGTGATTTGAACTGAGGCATGTGTGGTGAATTTTGAGGTACATGGCTGAGCAGGGCACGAATGTCGATGTTGCTAGATAACCTTAGTCGTGTGTACATAAGTGTGAGTATCATTATCTATGGCAGACAGGTGCGATACAGGAGGCGATGATTCGAAGTAGGTGTGAAAGGTTGGCATTCAGTCTGATACACACCCACAAAATACATGTATTCACCCTTTCTAATGTTGCACATCTTCAAAGCCGATGAGGAGCCAGCATTTGCGACTGCTAACCAGAGTTTTGCGAAGAAAGCAGGGCATCGCGATGGAAGGAAGTGGGAATAGAAACGAGTTCGATTGGCTGGCTGATCTTGGCTGCAGGGCGTCGGGTCTGCCGATGGTTGCATTCTCGGGACAGATGATTTTGCATCGTAGGATCCATGATTCTTACATTACCTATCTTGCTAGATAGCACTAGAAGATCTAGACATGGGTTTATTGATTCTTGACCATAGAAAGGCTCTTTACTAAAACGTGACGGTATCGTGTGCGTATCATGGGAATAACAGAGACAAAGCAAAACGAAAGGCGCGCCGAAAAGCTTCATAGTAGTCCGGCTTGGCCTTGGCATTCCGCGATCTGTATGGAAACCAAGTCAATGCACGTCAGAGCCAAGCAACCGTTGGGTAAGGTAACCAAGGCAGCAGGGAGGTTTGGCTGGATGGGAATAATGTAGATAAAATTGCGGTGGCGGGCTCACCTGAGAGCTGAGCGACCTCGTTGACTTTTGTCTGTATTGTATACATTCCGTTGCTGGACAAGTCGCCCAAGAATCCCGTTCATCCATCGCACACCGGGCCGTTACGAAGCATGAACTCCGACTCGGCTCGCCGGGCAGTTGACCGCCTTCATCACCAGCAAAACGTACCTTCCGATTCAGACCGTCAGTATGCAAGCAACACCTATGGTTCTGGCCATGCGCCGCACTCGACTGCCACTGGAGCCGCCGGCGGTGCCATTGAACATGCCCTGGACCGTCATCAAGACCCTACCTTCCGCCCCGACCACACAGTAGATCCGCAGACCACCAAACGACCCGTATCGCGAAATAGGGAGGATGGCGCTGTCGGAGTTGGCGAAGGCCCTCAGATCCTTAGCACCTCGAGTCAAGTCGAGACACTATGCGGTCCTTTGCTCAACTACAGATACATGAGCGGACAGTCGACAGACAAACCTTCGTGGCATGGCAGTGTCCTAATTGTCACCACGCCTGGCCAGAAGCAGCCTCAGCTTGTTATTCGTGGCGCCGCCATTGACTTTAGCAGACAGATCGACGGTGTCAAGCTGTATGAAGACCCCAAGAGCGCCTTCTGGCGATTCGACATCCAAGTTCCATTCCTCCCTCAGGAATCCAGATGGGATTACGAGATCCCTGGCGCCAGATATGTCGATTCCAAGAAGACGGTCGCTCCTGGCCCCAAATCATTCTACATCCCCTCCAAGACGCAGTCCATGAGAATCATGTTCCACTCTTGCAACGGCTTTTCAGTCGGTACCGATACCGACGCTTGGTCTGGTTGCGCCCTGTGGAATGATGTTCTGCGCATGCATGAGCAGAAGCCTTTCCATGTCATGGTTGGGGGTGGCGATCAGATTTACAACGATGGAGTTAGAGTTGATGGCCCGCTGAGACCCTGGACTGACATCGGCTCACCTCACAAGAGAAGACAATTTCCATTCAACGAAGAGCTGCGCGCCAAGTGCGATGAGTACTACTTCAACAACTACGTGCACTGGTACGGAACCGAGCCCTTCTCCTTTGCCAACGGCCAGGTTCCTCAGCTTAACATCTGGGATGACCACGATATCATTGATGGCTTCGGCAGTTACACTGATCACTTCATGAGATGCGCCGTCTTCAGGGGTATTGGTGGTGTCGCTCACAAGTACTACTTGCTCTTCCAACACCATCTCGCTCCTCCGAAGAGTACCTTCACCACAGACGCGCCCCAGACCGTTCACGCCAATGAGAATGGAACAGCTGATCCTGACGCTGTACAGTTGAACGATGCCTTCGTCAAGACGGGAGACGAGCACGAGCCATCGTACATCATCGGCTCCAAGCCTGGACCTTATGTCGAAGAGCGCAGCAGATCAATGTACTGCCAGCTTGGTGCACGTATCGCCTTTGTTGGTATTGACGCCAGAACGGAGCGCACAAGACATCAGATCAACTATCCCGAGACCTACGACCAGATCTTCCAGCGTACATCTGCTGAGCTTCAGGCAAACCCTGCCATCAAGCATCTCATTCTGCTCCTGGGAGTGCCAATCGCCTACCCGCGTCTGCAATGGCTGGAGAACATCCTCCAGTCGCCTGTCATCGGCCCCCTTCGTTTCCTTAACAAGAGATTCGGAGTCGCTGGTGGCTTCTTCAACCAGTTCGATGGCCAGGTCGATCTTCTTGACGATCTGGACGACCACTACACAGCGCATCAACACAAGACTGAGCGCAGAGAATTGATCCAGCGTCTGCAGGATCTGGCCAAGAGACACGGCGTCCGCATTTCCATTCTTGGTGGTGATGTTCATCTTGCGGCTTTGGGTAGATTCTACAGCAACCCCAAGCTCAACATCCCCGTTGAGAAGGATTGGCGCTACATGGCCAATATTGTGTCTTCTGCCATCACCAACAAACCTCCTCCGTCGGCCGTTGCCAATCTTCTTGCCAGCCGTAACAAGATCCATCACCTTGATCACGACACCGACGAGACGTTGCTCAACCTCTTCGACAAGGATCCTGGCCATGGACGCGACGATGTTAAGAACAAGACAAAGGACAAGAACCATTGCACTATGCCCAGTCGCAACTACGCAATCATCGCAGAGTCGCACGATGGCTTCGGATCTTCAGTTGGTGCTGCTGTTGATGCCGCCACCAACGGCCATACTAACGGTCACGTCAACGGACACACCAATGGCCATACCGACGGCGCTTCGACACTCACAGCCACCCAGTTCCCAGCCGGAGGTAACCCTCGCGACGCTCTGCACGCAGGTGAGCAAAAGGCTGGTACTACTCATCCTGCTGCCGAGGGCCTGCAAAACACTGGTCTGGGTGGTCCTGATGGTCTCGATGTTTGCATCAAGGTCGAGATTTCGCCCAGCGACCGTGAGGGTCACACTCAGGGCTACGGCTTCTCTATTCCTGGACTCGATGCTGGTGCATACAAGGGTCAGGGCACCTCATGGTAAACATGAGACAGTACTCAGCGATGTTGTCACGAACAGGAGAAGGATCTGGTTGCATGTTTCGAATCTCCTCTAGTTATGTTTGGGTAATACCTCGATGATGGAACATCGAGAGACATGTTTGGATGATTAGATAATTCTTGGATACCCCCTTACGAGCATTAATATCATTGTTTGCATTTTTATCAGTTCACCTTTCTTGTTCACTGTACGAGGAAGCAGCGATTGTGACAGAAAGCCGCGCTGAACTCTGCGAAGGTGGGCTGTGTTCTTTCCATTCATGCTCATGCGACTGTGGACTATTACCATCGACTGCTTCAGCGACCGCATCGCTCGTGAGCATATTTCCCCTATCAAACTCAAGCTTGTGGCTAAGACCGATTACACAGGATTTCTGATTCGAAACAGCTACCCACACCGGCACGGAAGCGAGGGGTCTTGAGCTGCAGGTCAACCTGCATGAACAACATATCTGCAGATTATCTTTGGTCGGCGCCTACATATGTATGCACACAAAAATCGCGCATGTTGCGCGATCGGATCAGACATGCAATATCTTAGTGTATAAAGGGTTGCGAGGCACATCTGCACTCTTCTTGACACCGCCCGGTCCTCACCCATCGAAAACGCCTCCTCTTACGTACCACATACCTATGCTCAGGACAGAGCAGACCGTTCGGGTGGAGAACATCATCAACTATCGATTCGTAAAGACTGAGAGGGCTTTCTTATGGGAAGCTTTGCAAGTGATCAAGCCCCTCTTACTCACCGTCGATGGACGCTCTGTCAAAAGGGGTAACAACAAACTCGCCATCATAGGGGATGCTGTTATGGCTGTTGTACTTGCCGAATACTGGTTCGGCAACAAGGACAGTGTCGCTGGTGAGCCTACTGTATATGCTAATATCATACGTGACTAATTGCGAAAGGTGATTGGGGTCATCTAAGCGGCACCCAACTAAGCAACCAACACTTCAACAAAGTCGCTCTCGAAAAAGGACTTGTTGACAGTTTGGATCGACCCGATGACGCCTGTGGTAAAAAGTCGCCTGCTACCCTGCTGGAAGCCATCATCGGCGCAGTCTACCTTGACTCAGACTATGACTTGGGAGCCGTCAGGAAGGCCATGATCGCTCTGGGGTTCATCGAAGTTTTGCATGATCATGCCTCTGGCGAGGAGCCAGAGATCCTTAGGCGGGTTTCTACGTCCAAGATCTGTAGTATCACTGTCGAATATGGCGTGCCTGACTCGCAGCTCGAATCTCAGCGGATGGTCTACAAGACTGTTCCTGTCAGCTACGAATAAGGTTCAGGTTGTCAAGCGTAAGGGTGAAACATTGATGTCGATGAACTAATTTGGTTCTGCCTGACGCTCGGTAACCCGACCCTTATGCGTAGCTGAACGCAACAGTCTTGGGCTCGGTCTCTCCTGGTTCTCCTTTGTCTGCAATTTCCCTTTGTCTCGATTCCTTGGATGCTCTACTGGTTCATCTCCTCACATCAGCATCATGGCCGATGTAGCCTATCAACTAGGCAGGAGATTCATATCTGCCCCTCCTTCCTTGTCAACGATATCAACGTCGTCGTTCATCTATCCAGCACACTCACCGCAACATGAGCATCTGCAAAGGACACCTAGGGGGAGTGAACTGAATATGCTATACTTTTTGTCTTTTGCTTTTATATAAATCTCCCACGCTCGTTAACAAAACAATCGATCTCACACGTTTATTAGACCTTCGTTATTGACTCCCGATATCTTGATAAATCAGTATAGGGTGATCTTATTGAAGCCGTCCACCTCCAGTACATTGTATACTGATGTTGCTTCACTTCGAGGTCGACCAAGGTGTATAATTGAGCTCCAGCAACACAGATCTACCCCAGCCGACTAAGGGGAATACAGCTCTGGTATATTGATCAGGTAACTTCACGAACCATCAATCGCTGCACGATCGCTCGAATCACACACAGTCGAACAATGGCGGCTGCTGAAGACTTTCAACAAATCATGGCACGCTTGCGTGCTCGTGAGAAGGCACTGGATGACGACTTTGCTGCTGTCGAGGAGGAATCTCGTGCTTTTGCGAGAGACCACCGCGAGTTTTTGCTCGCCCTCGAGCGTGACCATGGACTTTCTCATGTTTCACAGGATCCTGTGCCTGAGATCCTTGACCCCTCTCATTCGACTCAAACCGATATACCTTTTGAAGTCACTGATGTTCCGAATGCAGCTGAAGGAGATTCACTCTTCGTCACCGAAAATACTCGCCTGGAGGAGCCTTCGCCCGTCGCTCCTCCACCTTTACCTCCACCTCGTCTCGAGCGTCGTGTCACTTTTGCTGAGATGCCAGTCACTCTCATTGACGGCATCCCTCCTGCTGCGAACTCGGAGCTTGGAGCTTCACAAAGTCAAGTGCAGTGAGCATTCTACAAATCGCTTACACAACCTTCACATCAACTACCGACACTCCTACACACGATTCTTTCCTTCCTGCAACCTTGACTTCCCTCTCACCCACTTCGAAACTCCTAATACCAGACAAAAGGCCCCCACAGTACACCCAAAAAGACAACACTCAATTCACCGCAACCATGAACGACCCAGCTCACCTTACCAAGAAGCGTATCACCAAGTCCATCACAAGTTCATGCTCCAAGCAAACCGAGAAGCAGATCGGAAATCAGATCAAGAAAGACACTCGAAGCTCCAACGGCCCCAACATTACCAAAATTCACTCAACCATCGAGAAGAACAATGAACCTACTGTCGACAAGAAGCTCATGGTCAGCGTCGAAGATCTTGAGCGTCAGCTCATCGAGGCGCGACGCTTTGCCAATGAAAAGGAGGAAAGTCTTCGCCGCTTGATCAAGAGAAACAGAAAGATCATCGGCATGGTTCACACCGAAATCGAGGAACAAGAAGCAGTCTCCAGCAAGTCCAGCATCGACCGAGACTCAACTTAAGTCAAGCCTCGACAAGTAAACCAGCAAAGGCACGTGGGCCGAGCGTGCTGAGAGTGAAGACTTCTCCGCGTCGGGGAGTATGAGATGCTGCATCGTGTGACAGGGGAGAACAGGATGGCTGGGGGGTGGTAGGTCAGTGAAGGCACTCTTCTCTGCTGCAGGTGGTGGTCGCGCTTGCTACTGCTCGGCGGTCCCATTCCTGGGTGCTGCCGTCAAGTCTGCACATGATAGCAAGCCCAGACTATATTCCCGAGTCTCGGTCCCAAACACCACAGTCAACAACAATACACATCTTACCTCGATGCCTGATAGGTAACAGCTTCAAAGTGCATCAGTAAAAGAACATGGTAGATCTAAAGTCCAGCTCAGAAGTCCAGCTCACAAGACACAAAGAATCGACATCATATCCAAAAGACACCAGAAAAGAGACAGTGAAATGTAGAACCAGTCTTTGATTAACAAAATATTACCTACTCCCTGCCAACCAAACAGTCCAATAACCCACACCATCCCTCAAATCCAAAGCTAAATCTTTTATTCTTGTCAGTACCCTTTCCAACATCTCATGGATATGCAAAGTACAGTGATAGGAAAAAAAGGTCAGAAAAAAAGTGATTGTGAATAGTTGTGTCGGCATGGACAGAAACAAAGTCTGCCCCGAACAGCCTCCCGAAAGAGACCGTCATAAAAGTCCGAATTGCAGAATTCTTTGTGCATCATTTGGGTGTGGAGGAGAAGAAGAAGAAGCAAAAGAGACGGGAAAACAACTTACGATGGTAGTACGATCTCAGCAGACATCTGGCGAGAATGAAATGTCTGCTGTTGGTCGTAGAGGAAAGAAGGACGCAGAGAGTGAAGAAGAGAAAAGAGAGTGACAGACGCAGCTGCAGAGGTCTTGGCGGTGGAATGCGTGCACGGTCCTCGCAGCCCATCCAGGTCTTTGAGCAGAGTAAACAATCATCTCATACCACTTTCCTTGACCTCTGGACTTTTGTTCTTCCGATCGCAGACTACACGGCTGTAGAACACGAGTACCACAATGTCTACAAACAACAGACCTCACCAAGGCGACAAAACATACTTTGAACAACAACGCGAACTCGTACTCCAAGATGTTGCGACAGTGAGTTTCTCTCTGCACCGACTGCGAGGACAGGTATACTAACAAGAACACAAGAATCTAGAGCAAGTGCTCCAAAACATGAACACATTGAACAGAAGTCTAGAAAGTGTCATCGCTGTACGTTTCCTCCTCTTTTCTTCTCGACATATCCAGAGGAATCAATCCAGAGGCACGACCAGCACGATATGGCACACAATACTGATATTCTGGCGATAAAAACAGGTCGGCAACGAATTCGGTCAAGTCGAGGGCCTCTGGTCCATGTTTGAGAATGTCATGGCGCAACAACAACAAACCCAACCCCACGAGGAAGAAGGAAACACGCAAGCACACACTGGCGCTCAAGAAAGAGGACAATAGCATCGAAGAGTCTGGGATGAAGGTAGAGAGGGACAAAAGAGTAAGAGCAAGAGCAAAGAGACAATGATACCCAAAGAAGAAGAAGAATATCACGACCGTTACGAAAAAAACTAGACGAAATGCCCGGCTCATGGCAGGGCGTGAGAGACGGCAGTAGAGTCATAGCAAAGGCTTGTGACACATAGCCAAGACAAGAAGATCTTGAGAATAAGCAAACTCGCCATTCTGCGCGCATACCAGAAACACTCAATCGAAGCATCTTTGCAGATGACCGGTCCCGACCTTTTGCGTCCTTCGTTCCTACAGCCTGGATGCTTTGGCCCAAGCTGGACGATGCAGCTCTGTCCAGGTGCGATCTTCTCTACGACACCTTCATGGAGTCGCCCTGCCCTTCATGGAGTTACTAGGAAAGAAGAATGGATTCAATTCGAATGTTACGATGCGATCAAGGAATAGGAGGAATGATGTAATCAGTATGAAGATGATAGAAGGGTCGGAGAGTGGATGGGCAAGGGATTCCTTGTTGCGTCTGATGATATGCGTTGGTTGCGCGGCCATATAGAGCTTTTGTTGTCCCTCACCATTTCACCTCGTTTGACATCGAGACCCTCATCTCAGAAAACCTTGGGGAATATAGGGATGAAGCACACAGAACGCCCAAAGACTAACAATCTACTCAGTAGCATATACAGAAAGCTCAGACCTGAACGATATGATGATTTACAGGCTAGGTCTGTTGTCCGAGTAAACGACATCAATACGGCGAAGTCGAAGAAACAATTTTGCTCGCACCCTGCTTGACACCCTGCAACGCCGCATGACCCCAGGATCCCCTTGCCCTGCCCAAAGCAGTACCCACACCTTGACCCAGCGCCAGAGAATCCGTCATGGCGCTGATCATGCTGAAACCTCTGTCTGCGTAGTGTCTTGCTTGATCACCATCTGTACAGTAGATGCCCGAATGCTTGCCAGCCTTTTTTGCCGCCGTGTGGATCTTCTCGATGGCAGCCTTGAGTTCGTCGTGCATCCCATCGGCAAGAATGGGATATCCGATACTGTTTCCTAGATCGTAAGGGCCGATGAACAGGACGTCAACGCCGGGAACTGCAGCGATGGCATCCACATTGTCCAATGCTGACTGATTCTCAATCTGGATAATGGTGACCAGCGCCTCGTTGGCTTGTTGCAAGTACTCGGCCGCAGAAACAGGCTCACCGCCCTTAGGCACAAATCTCTCCATAGCAAAAGGGCTTCCAAACCCTCTGATGCCTTGCGGAGGAAATTTGGCTGCTCTAACCACACCTTTGGCTTCCTCTGCGTTGTTGAGTTGGGGGATAATAATGCCATGAGCACCGGCATCTAATGCGCGTTTGATCATCCAGCCCTCGTTGGAAACCGTGCGGACAATGGGAGAGACACCGCAAGAGGCAATGGCGGCGACGGATTCGTGCATGGCCGTGTCGCTGATGTTTCCATGTTCGGTGTCCACGCATATCCAATCGGGGTTTGAGCGGGCGAGGATGCGGGAAAGGTTTGAGCCTGGGAGCATTTGCCAGGCACCTAGGGCGAGTGAATTGCTAGAGAGAGCTTTGTGGAGGTGGTTGGCTGCTTGCATTGTTGTTAAGTCAGGCTTGGCGAATGTTATTCTGATGATATGGGCGATGTGATAAACCCTGCTGTATTGCTGACGGTTTGGTGTGATATGGTGTGATGCGATATGATTGGACTGATGAGTGTAACGAGAATGGTTGGTAGTCTACAATATGATCTGCTGGTTGTCGATGCGTTTGATGAGAAATATTCTCCTGGCCTGTGTCGTGGTTGAAGGAGTTGACTCATCAACTTGTGGTAAGAGCGAAGATCAGATGCCCCGCACCTCGTCAGCAGCAGCTGTTTCCCTCCTGAACCGGCAAAGGTACAGATCTACATCACGAATACAACAAGACTAGGCGGAAGAAGATGAAGAAGGCCCATCCAACATGGCTTCATCCATCAGCTTCTCAACCTCGTGCTCCTTGAATCTGTGCATGAGTTTTCTGGCCTCGCCTGTAGTGCTGAATTGGTTGCCCTCTTTCGCTTTGTCCACGTGAACCTAGCAATACTGTCAACATGACTTTCGAGCGAGTCTTCTGTGAACACTTACCACTGGTGTATCAAACTCGTACATGTTCTTCCACTCTTGATCTGAGTGCTCCATCACGTTGATCTCGTCGTACTCGAAAGGTCGCTTGTCCCAGACATTGGACAAGACCTCTTTGGCATCGGAACACAACTTGCAGTTTGACCGCGTAAACAGCGTGATTCGGCATGCAAAGTTTCGAAGGGCGAGCGTGGGAATCATGGTTGTAGATGTGAGATGTAAATTGAAAATGTTTGGAAGAATGACAATGGATTTGAGATTCTGGTGTTGCCAACACCTGTTGCTAACGCGTGCTGTCCTAGTATCCGTATGGATTAGCCATTAATGTCACGGTTTAACACCATGACTATGCTGCGACCCTGTCCTAGGCCGGCCGGCCGTCACGTAACGGCCGCTAAGGCTAGCTAGGAGACTTCCTAGCTAGCTTCCTACTACCTCTTTATTCCCTTATCTACATCTCGTTATATAGCTTAGACCTATATCTATATTATACCTATTATATCTAACTCCGCCCCTTAACATTATATAGACATTATACACTTACGTAGCGCGCCTATCGCGCTACCCTCTCTATTATGTCTTTACGCCCTACGCCTCTAATCCTCCTAGATAGCCTTAAAATCTTTATCTAATATATCTACGACTATTCTAAAGCCTAGTATAAGTTCTATAACGATGTATACTAGTTTACCGACGCTTAGGAATCTAAGAACATTACCGTCTACTAGGAAAACGCTACTCTAACCTATAAACTTAAATAAACCCGCTATAAACTTAACTATACCTATCGCGAGAAAGAAGCTATTTAAGCTATATACTCTTACTAATCCGCCGAACTCGATAAAGTCTACGAGAAACTAGAAATCGCTTCCGCTAATAAAGTTCGTACTATTACTCGAATAGAGAATGCTCTTACTAATAAAACTTAAGCCTATTAAGCCGAGGCCGAAGTACGCTATGCTAAAGCTAAAGCTATTAAAGCTGCTCTACCTATAGTTAATACCCCTATTACCTCGGATCCTACGCCCGCTAACGTTAAGGATAAAATAGTACTTTATAGTTAAACGCCTATACTTACTTCTCCTACTCTTAAGTCTTTAATTAGCCGTTCTAAAAAGATACCTAACCCTAATAAATTTTAGGGAGATCGCTCCTAATTTAACGTCTTTACCTCTAAGATTAGAGAAAAAATAAGCGTTAACTATAACTATTAAGGGGCGGAGTCGGATATAATAGGTAAGACGTTAATATAGGTCTAAGCTATATAACGAGACGTAGATAAGGGAATATAGAGGTAGTAAGAAGCTAGCTAGGAAGTCTCCTAGCTAGCCTTAGCGGCTATTACGTAACGGCTAGCCGACCTAGGATAGGGTTATAGTATAGTTATAGTGTTAAACTATAATATAACCCCCCTCCTTAAGGTAAACTTCCTAGGAACCTAACTAATAGGATAAAATAGGAAGCGGTAACTATAATAATTAAAATAATAGGCAAATAATAAGGAAATAATAAGGAAATAATAAGGAAATAATAAGGTATATATAATAGACTTAAAAGGAAGTAATAATAAACTTAAAAATAAAGCTAGAATCTCGAAAATAAAATAGTAGCAGTTTTCCTATACCTCTAGCCGAGTATAGGTCTCTACTATCTACTATAACTATTAGAGTGTACGTTAAGCGGCATCTTTAAACTCGAAGGGAGTTCTAAAGGTTATATAGATAGGGGCCTTATAATCTATAGATTAAGCATTAGATTAACTCTAACTAGTAGAACTACCCTACTACGACCCTACTCTATAATATAGTCTTAACTTTTTAGTATAAAAGAATCGACACTATAGAGAATCGAACTATAGGCCCTTAATAATAACGAATTTAATAAACCCGATATATTAGCTATTATAACTACTACGCTAACCTAACGCTATAGTAAAAGTATTAAACTTAACGTTTAACTTATAGGCTTCGACGACTTATAGGTAGTTTCTAATAGGTAACGTAGTGTTTTTATAATAATATTATAATAAGGAAGGGTTCTATATAATAGAAAGTAATAAAGACATAATAGAACGTAATCGAGAGGAGGTAGATATAATAAGGCGTAGCTAGACGTAGTAGGACGTGTCTTTAATATAACTAGACGTATCTTAATATGTTCTAACGTAATAGGAACGTATTAGTAGTAATATAGTAGGGGGTCGAGGCTTTATAAGGTATTAGGTATAGAATTCCTTAACGAGGTCTTAGTAATAGCATAGGTTCTTAATAGGTTCGAGGGTGTTCTTATAGTTTCT
>JALPCE010000118.1:0-65679 GCA_026538705.1 Aureobasidium sp. GC_Fusr_1
AGCAGAGCCTTTCAGTTGAAACACGTCAATGCTTGTCAAAGTGCTGTGAGAGTACGATGCGCTGTGCGGCTCTGCGTGTGTATCAAAATGTAGATTGTCAGAGGTCTCGAAGCGTGTTCAGATGTCAATGTTTTTGGCCGTGATTGAGGTATTCTCTTAGGTCGTGCAACGAGGTGAGGCCATAAAGCGTTACAAAGATATTTAGGTACGCACCTGATGCAGGCAAGGCTCGAAGTCAAGCAATCTGGGGCCCCAAAGATGCTGCATAGAGATCTAGAGGAGTGACCACCTCATGACGATGCCTTCGCTCACGGCACGAGATGATGACAAGAAGACGGAGAATGGGCTCGAAGAGGGCTGGAAAATGCCGGTAATAGTAAATGCAATACGTGCGGTGACCCAAATGCATCTATCTTCTGCGAAAAAACATGTATTCTACAAGCCAACAAAGTGCAACATCGAGCACATATATACAAATGATGCTTGCTTTTGAACTCTCTCACCCTGAACCCAACCCGAAAATAAATCGCTAGTTATAACATCAGAAGAAGCAAAAGATGTGAAAAAAGACATTAAGGAGGTATGGTCCTTCAGTGTTGTTTGTCCTGAACAACGTCGGCAGTAGCCGCAGGATTCGAGATATTGGCAATCGCGCTCTGCAGAGCACTTGTCAAATCAATATGGAAGAAAGGTCTGTTGAGGCCATGCACAACAATCTTCTTCTGATTGACCTGCGAGCCGTAGGCCTTGCTGTTCTGAATGGCTTGATCGATATCGCTAGAAGCTTCACTGCTCTCGCCAGTGATTTCTCTGCTTTGCGAGTGGCCAAGCTCAAGATCGCGATGCCTCTTGTGCTCGGGGTGGTTCACAGCGTACTCAGCATCGGCAGCGGCACTCGATGAACCACCGAGTTCAGCGACACTGAAGATAGGCTTCCAGCGCTGGAATTCTTCACCCTCTTCAGTAGGGTAACCGAATCCAGCAGATGCGAGTGCGCGTCGAGTCCAGCGGTTGTTGATGTGAGCAAAGTGCCATTGAACCTTCTCTGGAGTGGTGTAACGATCAAGTTGGTTGCGGACATCGATAAGGTGTTGTACAGAAGTGACATCGACGTTGTTGACAGAAGAGAAATCCAGAATAACAGCCTTGAGCGTTGGCAAATGAGTGTCAACTACAGCAGCCTTACCACGACGCGGGCCAGGGTCATTCCAAGGACGGTCACCTGGTCTGGCATATGGGTTGGGATCATTGCGGCGGGTTTGCTTGGTGATCGAAGACACCATGTAGTCCAGGTAGTGGTTGGCATTAGGGTAGTTGTATCCTTCGGAGAATCTGTAAATGAAGACTCCAGGGTAAGGGGACTCGGTGTCAATCATCGGGTTGGAACCATCATCGTGCTCAATGGGCAGGAAGATGTTGCGGTCTGCCTTTTGGTGATCGTAGTGGTGGTCGTCAGGCTTGTCTTTATCCTCAAGAAGATGATCTCCAATGACAGAATGAACTTGGACTTTTCCGAGGAAACGGCCACGAGCTTTGACAACACGGAAGAGGAGGAGGGCAGCAGACACACAGATCGTGGTGTAGATTCCGTTCTCGATGGACGAGAAGACGGTGACAAAGACACCAGCGAAGAAGATGGGAACTTCAATCGGAGAGATTCTCCAGAACTGGTACACGGTGTTGGGAGGAGTGACGAGATCACCGACAGCATGGATGATAACAGCTGAGAGGACCGCATTGGGAATGTAGAAGAAGACCGCGGGCAAGGCATAGATGGCCAACAGGACGATGACGGCGGTAATGACACCAGCAAAGGGTGTGCGGACACCAGCCTTGGACTTGATGGCGGTACGCGAGAAAGAACCGGTGACGGGGTAAGCGCCGAGGAAAGGTCCCAAAAGGTTTGAGACACCAATGGCAACAAGCTCTTGAGAAGGATCGATGGTGTAGTTGTTGACTCTGCCAAAGGACTTGGCGATGGAAATGTGCTCGATAAGCAGGACGATGACCGAAACAGGAAGCTGGCTAGCAAAAGTCTTGATGATATCGATGGTGACAACGGGCACAGCAGCATGCTTGAAGCCACGAGGAACGGTTCCTAGAAGCTTGAACTTCGACAGACTGTTCTTCTTGTGGATGTGAGGAATGTTGCGGTTGACCAACCAACTGATGAGGGTGTATAGCAGGATGATGAAGACGGTGCGCAGAGTCGAGCAGAAGAACAATATCCTGCGGTGCTTGGGGAACTTGTTTCCGAGGTACTGGAACCCGAATCTCAAGAGGTAGAGGAAGAAGAGAGCGGTGAGACCGATCGCGGCGTCCAGTTTTGTTCTTCCGAGATGCTCAAGGATATGAATAACAACAAGATATGTCGAAGCACGAGTCGAGAAACCGGTGATACCCATCAACGTGGGGATCTGACCGACACAAATGTTGATGGCAGATCCAGTCATGAATGCCGAAATCGAGGTAAGAGAAATGAAGTCGACAAGCCAGCCGAGGCGGGCAAGGCCCAAGAAACAGACGATGGCACCGACAATGATCGAGAGTGCAGATGCGATGACATGACCTTCGTATTTTCCGTGTTTGCCAGCTTCAAGCACGACGTTTCCGACGATGGTAGACATGACGGCGACAGGCTATAAAGGATGTAAGCAAGCAGTCTATCAAAGATAAAGGATGTGAAACTTACGCCGATGGTAATATCCTTGGAGGTAGCAAAGAACCAGTAAATCAATACACCCATGAAAGACGAGTACAGGCCGTACTCTACAGGGAGCTCGGCAAGTTTGGCATAAGCCATACCTTGAGGAACGACAACAGCACCGATGGTGATACCGGCAACCAGGTCACCATAGAGCCACTGTAGATTGTAACGACCGATCCAGCGTGTGAAGGGGAAGAGGTTGCGACCGTAATTCAACACGGTCGAACCGGTTGGAGTAACATCTCTGAACCACTCCAAGACTGTGGGCTCGGCTTCGACGAAGGTGTCGGCACTTGACACAGAGAAGACAGACTCTCCTCTGGTAATCTTCTCGGCCTGCATCTCCTGACGGTAGTCGAGTTTGATGCCTAGGACTTTGGCCAGGCCATGGCCAACCTGAGTCCTTCTAGAAGACATACTGAAGGAGTGTGTAGATAGTGTTGATCAACACACCAGGATCCGGGTTGAGAGATATAATAAGTGGATATGAACAATGAAGAGGATTATCGAGAGACAAGGTGAGGGTTTATAGATCTCGCTTGCTTCAGAAGTGAACGTTTATTGTCCAATAGAGGGCTTGGATGAGCAATCCGGGGTCTGGAAATGATGTTCTCCAGAAAGTGTGGGAGGCGTATTTGGGTGAGGCAAGGGCTGCAAGCCAGAAGTAGAGAAATCAACGAGGATTGGTAGAGACTCGAGCCAGAACTAGGACGAACGGTCGTAGGCCGAACGGGTTTGACGAATCACAAGAACCGCGAAGGAGTCGGACAAGGCGTGCTGCACACGAAAGAAAGAAGGTGCAGAGATGCGACAGAGAAAAGACAGATTGGGAGACGAGAGCGGTAGAGACGACGAGGTCATATCGATCCAGATCTCAACCGGCAGGCATCAAGCTTTGAATCGACGTCGACCTTTCGTCGTCGTATGGAAGTAGTGGGCCGCCCAGCAAAGCATTGGTATCACATCATTGACGTGATACCAATTTGGGGTTAGACGTTTGGCTTCGGTACCGATCCCCGCTGAATTTGGACCCAATCACAAACGCATGTCATGGCGTGCTTTGCTGAGGGTTGACGACATTCCAAAAGATCGATATTTCTCTCAGCCTTCGACCAGCATGGAGATGAGGCAGAGTGAAAAGCTCCCAAGTACCACAGCCTGGGCTTTGAGATGGCGCTAGGGCTTTCAGACAAGCAAAATCTAGAAGTCGACATGCAAAACTCGGGCTGAGACCCGGCGGATAGAGGGCATGGTCGTTGATCGTTATTCTCGACGACGTCGGAGACCAAGAGCCGCATCCGGGTAGCAGGTGGCAGCACAATCAAAGAAGATATCAAACAAATGGGTCCAAGGGGGCAAAAAATTCATGCCGGTGGTATTTGTGCTCCTGAAACTGGCAACGCGTAACACGGTGGGAAGAGCATCTTCTAGGTAAGCCATATGATAGTCTGTGATAGATGTTTGCGACGACTCGCACTCGCATCGAAGAGCTGACGTGGGAGCAAATTTGGTATCAGCAAGTTGGTTCTCCCTCCAGGCCCCCGCAAGAAGAGGCTGACTGCCACCGCGGAGACAGGCGATGATGATGTCGAAGAGAGTTTGGTAGAAGCAAAAGGAGAGGCGCTCAGACGCTGAGCGCCACGCTTCCGGTGCCTGCCCCGGCAGTCTGTTCGACGGAGAGCCCCAAAGATCACGTGGAAGTTGCTCGCAGCAGCTTGGCCAAGGAAAAGCTTAAACGCGGTGCACGCAAGCACAAGGCGCATTCACGGGTACGCGTAGGTAGTCATGGACAACAACGACGAAGACGTCGATTGTAGACTCGCAACAACATGACCAGTCTCGAAACACTGGTCCTCAAAGGCCCCGTGGGCGACGCAGAGTCCGGTCTGGAAGAGTTGCGCTATACAGTCTTGTCAGATGGCATAGCCAGCAACAGCGATGGCATGGTGAGGAGGCCCCATGTAAACAAAGCCTCTTTCGTACCAACGCCTAACCAGTATCCCATTCTAGTCCGAGCTGCGCATCTACATCTGGCTCGTCCTACTCAACGTGCCTCCGCTGCGGACTGATGCCTACCTCGATCTTGTGCGACAGGGCGCCTCGCCTGCTTATACCAAGATCCGCAACGACACGTTCCGCACCCTGACCACCGACCCTCTGTTCCGCCGTCGCGTCACCGAAAACAGCCTCACCCGTGTCCTCAATGCCATCGCCTGGAAGCTGCACGATGCTCACGAGGCCCGCGTCAACGGATGGATGTCTCCTCCTACCTTGTCTGTACCCAGGAGCATCGACGGCCAATCGGACCTGGTCACATCGCCCACCTCGAGACACCGCGCCTCCATCACCGGCACCGAGGGCTCCGAGGCCGGCGACGGTGCTTCTCATGTTGGTTATGTCCAGGGCATGAACGTCATGGCTGCGCCCTTCTTGTATGTCGCTCGCAGCGAGGCCGAGGCATTCGCTGCCTTTGATCGCTTCATCACCGTAGAGTGCCCTGGCTATGTAAGAGGCTCCATGGATGGTGTTCACAGAGGCCTGGCCCTGGTCGACAAGATTCTTGCCATTGTCGATCCCAAGCTGTCCGCCTACTTGGCAAGCAAAGGCATGGAGGCCCGCATTTATGCTTTCGCGAGCGTCCTGACCATGTGTGCCTGTACGCCACCTCTACCTGAAGTCCTCCAGCTGTGGGACTTCTGCTTCGCCTACGGCCCGCACTTGAACTTGCTATGCATCGTCGCTCAGTTGGTTCTCATCCGAGATCAGCTTCTAACCAGTCCGAGGTATGTCCAATATCTACCCCGTCGCATACATTACATCCAAGTCTAACATTGACAGCCCAAACCAAATCCTGAGATCGTTCCCACCCCTTCAAGCATCCAAGATCAAGCCCATGGCTATCAGCTTTGTACGAAAACTGCCCGACGAACTCTATCAACAAGTTGTCGATCATGCAAAATGAGCATGTGAGAATGAATGCATAACGAATCATGACTAAAATCACACGATGCTATGATCTGACGATAGGCGACGTTGCAAATACGCATACCACCGCACTGTGAACAACGAACAAGGCGCCTGAGAACGGACGGGGAGTCATTTGGTCTAGGTAATTCTAGAGGCCCGCATGAGTAGAAGCCGAACAAACGCTCTATCCACACCCGGTCGCTCGGAGCGAATAAATGATGAGAAGATCGAAACAAATGCATGCTCAGGGTCAAGGAAGTCGAGATCGGAAGCGGAATTGCATTGTTGGTTGAATGCTTGAGGCATGCAACTGCTTCTGCCGAGGCCCACACTCCAGCTTCGACTTCAAAGAACATCCTCCAATTTTACGACCCGGAAGCAGAAAGTTCCACGCATCATTCTTTGTTTCTTTCGTCGTCATTGTCTCAAGAAGTATTCGAACATCTACATCACACTCCAATATGTACTTCTTTGTGTCTCAGGCGTTTGCCTGCCATGATCCAATTCCTGTCTGTAGTGTAGAAGACACAGCATGTTTATCGACTCGAAGCCGACATCTCTGTTCTCTGGCGGCTCTCATAGCTCGAGGAGCTCCTTTGTCGAGATGGAGCATCCGAAGCCTCAACTGCGGCGGCCACCGGCTGCACTGAACTATTCGTCTTCGTCTCTCAGTCTGAACGGCTTCGAAAAGTCGGCTCCATCATTTCAGTCTTTCATAAGACAGACACCAACACCGAACCAAGACAAACCTCTACCACCTGTGCCGATAATTGAAACATCAGAGTCATCACCCATGTCAACACGACGTACTTCGAGTATCTACAGTCGCACTGTCTCTCAGTATGCACCGACTCCTGAATCATGGAGGGACGAAGATTATTTGATGCCGACCTTCTTTCTGCAGCCATCTGCGTACAGCTTGAGTACTCCTGAACCCACTTTGAAAGACACACCACAGTCAACTGTACCTCCAAGACCTTGTGCACCGCTCATCACCAGTCCATCACCAAGCCCGAGCCGAACATCAACACCTTCACCACCCCCGGATCGTTTCTGGCAAGAGAAGCTTCTGCCCCCTTCGCCGCAGATGCTACGCATAGCGACTCAACACATCAGGACTGTGTCGTTGGACAAAGCAAAGGCCGCTTTACGTTCGCCGGGAGTGCAGCACCTTCTCCCAGAAGAGATGAGGGCGTTAGCTGCAGCCAAGAAGGCTAATCAGCAACACATAATCCGAGGCAGCAGATCGTTCGAGGGGATCGTGCCTTTGCGGATACCAGTACTCTCTCCAGTCCTCCCGAATCCGAGTCTTCCGTCACCAACCCCATACGATTGGCCTTTGCAAGGAAATACCTACTTTGACAAGCATGGATCGAAGTTGTCCGACGAATACTTCGACATGAACAAGGAGAAACGAATGTCCATGTCACCTGTTGAAAAGCAATTGAAGTCCCCGATCGAGATATCGATCACTCGTCCGTCAGAGCCTTCAGCAGTTGATTACGAGCCTCGTGGCAGACCTCGTCAACAGTCACGAACAGGTTCCAGCAGACGACTCAACGACTACGAGAGCAAGGTGATCGACGCATACGAGGATAGGACTCTGGATGCATCCTCGAATGAGAGTCTCATGGACGAGGCCAAGCGATTGGCCAACGAGTACCACGCCTTATTCAAGGAAGAAGCCAAAGTTTCTGGATTTCGAAGGCACAGTGCTTCGTCTAACAGTATCAAGGAGAAGATGAAGCTTATACCACAACCATTGTTCTTCAACCCTAGACAAATATCCAGACAGCGAGAGCTTGAGTATCAGAAGTCGCGCAACAAGGCTTACTCGCCGGTAGCAAGTAAAAGTCCCAACTTGCGGGCGACCCCTCGCGAGCAGCGAAAAAGTCCCAAAGGCAAAGAGCGCGCACTTAGATTTCCCTACAAGCTGTCTCTCACACCAGAGTCTACAGGCGCGAGACGTCGCCGCAGCACAAGTGGCAGTATACCAATTTCACCGCCATTCCCTGGGCATGAAGCTCCGAAGACAAGAGATCTGCCGCCTCCCGCTGTACAAAGGAAACAAAGCATCGATGACTCTGACTCCTTCTCGGCCTTCTATCAACGCATCAATGCGGTTGCGGAGCAGTTAGCCAGGGAATACGGCAAGGCTGGCAGTAACGTCACTTTCGAGATGGACACGCTACCAGTTATCCACTCACGTCCCTCGGATGAAACTACGCATTCTTCGCAAGCACCGCTTCATGGGAGAAGGAAGCAGTCTTATGACAGTGGCATCAGCAGCGTAGCTTCTTCAGGAGGCTCAAAAGCACCCTTGAAATCGCTCACCAACAAGATGACTTCGGTGTTTGTCCGAAAGTCGTCGGTCAGTGCTGTGGAAGGGTTATCAGGCCTGGTCGAGAACTTCAAGCACCAAAGACCTTTGTTCCCTGTCATCAGTGCACCGCAACCGATATCAATGGCGGAAGTATATGATCCCATGAGGTTGCAAGCATCTTCATCTGCGACCTCTTATACCGCGAAGAAGCGGCCAAGTGTCTTTGCAGGGATCAAGGATCATAGACGCGAGAGTAGGGCTAATAAGCGGAGGGAAGAGCTCAAGAAGACGATCAAGATGGTGCCGCTGGGAGGAACGCCTCAAGCGCCGCGAAAAGATGGCGAATGGTTGTAGAGGTTGAAGTTCAGTGTGCACATAGTTTATATCATGTTCAAAAACACCAACATATAGTAGTAACAAAGTTTGATCAACTCGTGCATGTGTCAGAGACGTGTACGTATATGTTTCGATCGTCCTTTCCGCGTTCTCATACCAATGGTCTTGTATGAATGTCGAGCAAAAACAAAAACATTGCAGAAATTGACAAAACAGAAACCCTCTCTAGCCGCCGAAAGCTAGGAGGGGAAGAGAAAGCAAGCTTTCGTCATTATTGTTGTCGGGTGAGGATTACTGGGACCTCTGGCATAATAAAGGGGGATTTACAGACGACCCGGAGAATCGAACCAGTGGACTCTGGCCGCATGTGTGGGAGACACGAGCTACTACCACTGCGCCATTCCACCGGTTCGATGGAGGAAATGCTGTTTAGGATCATCATAGCACCAGATCGGAGTTCAGTTCACTTCTGATCAGAAATTCAGGGGCAGGTTGCCTTGTGTGCGCTTTCCTCAACTTCTTCACTCACTGATCCGGCTATCTGCGATCCATCGTTGCTTCCGTATATCACAGACTAGAGTGGAAAGAGTATCTGTCTCGTTAAGAGTCTCGGTTCTGTTTCGAGACAAAGAAAATCCCAGCGCATGATCCAGAATCTCAAATCCCAAAGACAAAGCAACCACGCGTGTCTAATCTCAAGTCGTCCTTTGTCTTATTCACAAGCATGTCTCGGTGGCTGATCATGTCTTTTCGAGTTGTGTGAAACAAAAGACATGTCTTCAAAGACGCGATTGATCTTTCCAATAAGTATTGCTTCGTCCCTGAGCCCTCTTCATCATCCATTGTCACCTTTTCCCTCCACGGCCGTTGGTGTATACCTGCTCTCCAAACACTTTTCGCTGGTCGAAAACTCCAAAGACAGCACTTGTACATCCATATATCATAACAACCATGCTCTCCACACAAAAAACCCAGAAGCAAGAATCCAAAATGTCAACACCCACCAAAAAGGACCATCTCGCCGCCAGAATCGCACACTTGAAATTGCGTCTCGCACCTCTCGTACCCCTTCCAACCGGCGCTCCTCATCCAGACTTTCCCCAAACACTGCTAGACTACCATCTCTTGAGTGAAGAACAACTCGACGCCATCGCCTCCTACTACCATCAATCTACCCCCAGCATCTACACACACCAATACCCGGCCTGCATGAATTGGGACAAGGAAATGCTAGCCAAGCGCCGCGCCAGCGTAGCTCAACACCTACGTTCCGCATCGCAGGTAGAAAGCAATCAATGGTGGGAAAGTCTGCTTGCTGCCGAGGAAGCAGACAATGCGATCATGGTCAAGAGAAGGCCGAGCGTGCAGTTTGCAGAGGGCTTTACGGATGCAGAGAGGATTTCCATCAAGAGACGCAAGTTTGGAAAGTTTATTGGGTTGATGAATTGTGAGACGCCGGTTGAGGAGATTGAGGGGAGATTGAGGGCGTCGATGGAGAAGGCTATTCTGCTTGCGCAGGAGGAGTTGAGGAGGGCCGAGGAGTGGGAGCTTAGGCGGTCGAAGATGGTATGAGGTGTTTGTTGTCTGGATTGTTGTAGCGATCACTCTGTATCAGTCTTTTGTTCTTTAATATCGTGAAACAAATCATTGAGTTCTTCGCCAAAGGGGTATTAGATCATGTATGTGCGAGTGATGTATGTAGCTATCAAGAGTAAGCCTACCGACTAAGCTGACTCGAAGCTATTCTGCTCCCTCCCTGTCGAGCCATTGACATTGGCCAGTGTGGATCCCATAATATCTACATCTTCGGAGTCTTCTCTACGGTTTCGGTGTTTCCTATGCTTGCGTCTACTCGATCCGCCTCTGCTGCCCGAAGAAGATAGACCGGCATCGGCTTTCAGTCGCTCAACATCCGGACCGAGTTCGTACATGCTATCGCCGCGGTCGTGATTGCAGCAAGGTGAGTGTCGCAGGGGTAAGAACCAGTCATACCAACGACTTCCCATGATAGATTTGAAGTTTCGGAAAGCTCCAAGATTCCAAGGATTCATGCCAGGATGTGTGCGTAGAATAGCAAACGTTCTGGGTGGCGACGACGAAGGTGGTGGTAACGTGGTCTCTGAAGATGCATCAGGCATCACCGTCAACGGATATGTGATTGTACCCTGCCAAGGGTCTTCGTCGTCTTCTGATCCATGTGTTGGTTTGAGATGGTCTGTTGACATAGGTCTAGGTTTGCGATGTTGCGAAGAGTCAACTAGCACGGCGATGTGCATGATTCTTCTCTGGTGGCCGATATTGTCAATAGTTGTGAGGTTCTTCATGGCAAGTCCGATACTAGTCATCGCCATGCCGCCTGCGAATAATGTGAAAACAGCCCCGAGGGTTACTCCAGCGATCCAATTGCCACCGGGTGAGTTTCCCTTTTGCAAAGTAAGCATTTACTGATCAAAAAAGGTGGAAGCAGAATAGAGAAACACATACCTTGCCTCTGGCTTCGGCCACAAAAATAGCCATAACGATCATAACAAACAAAGCATAGAGTCCAGCGTACGAGCAGAATTGGATGAAGAAGTTGAAGTTTCGCTCTCCCACGACTCCTCCTACCCACTAGTTAGGAGACATGAGTTAGTGGAGTTCCTGAAACGATAGTTGGTTGCTACGAACCGGACAGAAATGATCCATCTTCAAGACACATCGACCAACATCACTGCCGTGATGTGATCGATCGGGCTTCCAGTTGTTACAAACGCCGCACCATATCGGAAGGCCATTCTGGTCGCAAGCAAAGACATCCCTCGAGTAGAAGCATTCTGTACCTGGTGGTGGCGGTAATTCGCCACTCAAGATGGCTTTTGTGTCTAGTAACGTGACTGCAGGTTCCTGAGGAGTTGAGGTGTACTTCTTGTCGGCGGACTGATTCGTACCATCCTGGACTTTAGTACTTGTACATGAAGCCTGGATATTATGCTGAGGAGTGGCTTCTTTTGCTGGCCTGACAGGAGTAGCAGCCGTAGGATTTCCTTTTTCAATATACCCGGGATGTGGTATAGTCATGAGAAGTCGTAGGTAGCTAATTGTCATCGGAAAGAAGAATATAAAGTATAGCACTATAATAGCGATTCCTGTGCCGTTTCGACCTCCATGTTGGATAAGATAGTTGGCTAGAATAGTCAGCTGTGATGATTCTCAATACTGGCACGCTTCGAGGATGGATGCGGGCTCAGTTTGGAGAAGGCGTTTGGCTCCCACTCAAGTGCTAGTTCGCGACCCACCATTCCTTCTCCAAGGCCAGTCCAATCCGAAGTAAAATGGTACTTACTGCCTATAAGAACGACCACAATCCAGGTGACATAGCCAACAATCCCTATCAACAAAGCCGGAACGATAAGCGCTGTGGTCCTGTTCGCGGCTTGCCTGTTCTCCAGTGATGTTGGCGGCGGCCGCGGTTGACAACACTGTGACATGCTTCAGTGCTTTGATCTAAAGTCCAGACACCGCGAGATATCGAATCGACTCGTGGGTATTTGTTAGTATGAGGGTCGCATGGTTGCCGCGTCCACACGCAAATTGTGTCGTCATCGGCAGTCGCGGTTCACCAGCCTCCCGAAAGAGCCTGCCAACTGCCAACTTGCTCATTTATTTATTTTTGACCACAACCAAGAATGGCATTAAATTGGCATGATCTTTACGTCTCAACACGCATTGACTCAAAATAAGTGGTGCGATTGGTAGGATCTTGCTGTCACGATGATATTGACGACCAGAAAGTCGTAAAGCCAAAGGAGATCAAGAGATTGAAGAAATCGAGTATGTATACACGTTGGCATGCATTCGCAAAAAAATGTTATCAGACTCGATGAGCGATATAGAGACAAGATGTATAACAAAACGAGAAGTTTAATGTAGCAGAAACATCGAAACTCCGCCACCCGTGTACTAATCCCAAAGCCAAGATGACCAACTAACTCGATACAAAGTCTAACTGTGGGCTTCGGTCTCAACAGGTGGATATATCGCACTGCAACTCGTCAGCATATGGGCATTGTTTGTTGATTACTCGTAAAGCTTACCCCCATGCAACCGTGGGAACCGTGGAGGGTGCCCCTGTCAAGTTCAGAGCATTGTAGTCGTTACCCGCAGCATTGCCTACGTAGTCCATAGGATAGGTCTTGCAGGCGTTGATGTGATCTGCTGGGAGGGTAAAATCACTGGCAGCGAGTTCCTCTGGAGCTTCAATGAAGGTAGCGCTGAAGCCCGCTTCGACATGAAGCTCAATGTGGCAATGGAAGAGCCAAATACCTATCTCTGTCAGCGATGTACATTGGCGTCAATCACCTGTACCAACCTGGATTGTCGGCTTTGAATCTGACGACAGCATAGCCCTCGTTCTGAACCATGACCGTATCTCTTCTGATCGGCGTGGCTGGTAAATTAGAGTATGAACCACTGAATGTACCAGCTCTGGGGTCTGATCTTTCAATGATTTGAAACTGATGACCATGGAGATGCATGGGGTGCTGTACGGAAGTTGTGAGTAATTTGTACATAAGCAACAGATCGAGGTTACACTTACGAGATTGGAGTGCAGATTGTTCATAACCACTTCAACGACTTCGCCGTATTTGAAAACGTAAGGATTGACATCTCCATAGACATCTGGGTTCGATACTTCGGTTTCATTGACAGTGAGAGATGAATACAGCGTAGGCACTTTGGCGCCTAGAAATGTGTGGCCGTTCAAGATGTATCTTCAGAGCTGTTAGTATTGTTTACTCGCAAGCGCGTTGAAGACGTACCTGGAGATGCCAGTGATGTTCTCCATAGACATATCAATGACCAATTGTCGATCGACTGGTTCGAGAAGAGGCTCCCGATCCAATGGAACGTAGTTGACATCGTCGAAAAAGTCGTCGTTCCCGAGGTTGTATAGTACTGGTGGTGGTGGATAATCTGCACTGGTGTTGTAAACCAACCAGGCGGTGGCGTTAAGTGGGTAGACAGGATCAGGTGTGAGACCTTTATTGATAAACAACATGTTAGGATCCTGGAAATCAAGAATGGCGTAATTTTTGCTTGTGTCGTCCTTGGTTCTCATCAGGAATGCTTGTCTTTGTCCAGGGGCGATTCGGACGTTCTTGCCCCCAGCGGTAGCAACAACAGGTACAGTGTATACACCATCGACCTCTACAGTCGTTTGATTATGACCATCGAAGACCCAACCGTGACCAGTGAAAGCAGCGGGGCAGATGATACGGACCAGATACGTGGTGCTTGGCTTGACATGTATCGAGACGTTTTTTCCAGAATTAATCAAGGCTCCTCCTACTGGGTTAGGAGTGCCATCCTCTGCTTCGCCAGCGGTGGACTGATACTGATGAATTATGTAAGGCATTTGATCGTTGTACCAATCCGAGAGCGTTATGATCAGTTCTTCGTCGTATTGGTAAGGCGGATTTGGGTCACGAACGATAAGTGGTCCCCAAAGGCCGTCAGGGTACTGACCCATGTTGTGAGAATGCCACCAGTAAGTGCCTGCTTGGTCGGCCTGTACAAAATCTGTTAGTAGTTGTCTCTACGCATCGAAACCTAACTTACGATCCAGTCGTACGTAAAGCTCTGGCCAGGGGCTATCGGACATTGAGTGGTTCCAGTCGCCCCATCCATGTGATTTGTGCCTCTTTGATGGATGCCATGCCAGTGAAGTGCTGTGCTTTCGTTCCCGAGGCCGTTGTAGACGTTGACAACCACACGGTCTCCTGTCATGACATCGATGGAAGGACACGGCCTGTAGGCTGTTAGACAAATATAGACCTGAGCCGAGACTGCAGACAGACTTACCATTGACCATTAACACCGATTACAGGACGAGATACTCCATCAGGCGCAGCAATCACCCACTCGATGTTCCAGTTATACGTGACTGTATTGCCAGTTGATGATGAAGCATGGCTAGTGAGTGCGGTGCCTGTCTTGGAAGGAGATGCTGAGTTGTCGGAAACACTCGATTTATTCGCAGGATAAGGCGCCGAAGTAGCGATGTTTGCAGATACTGTTGTTGATCCTGTGGAAGAGATGCTGGAAGTGACAGCTCCGGTGGTGGACCAGGAAGAAGACGACGTGTGTTGCCATGTAGATGATGGCTTGACATCGCTGGTAGCAGGATTCATTGAGCTAAGAGTCTTGACCGACGATATAGACTCTTGCCAGGTGGAGGAAGAACCAGAATCCCATCCATTCTGATAGCCTCCATAAGAATGACCCCAGGCGCCGTAAGGACTCGAGCCTCCTGCTGTGATGTGTCGAGTCAGAGATGCCCAGACGAGGCAGTAGGCTAGTGTTGTAGAGGACAACATCGCCGGTGAAGAACCAAAGAAAAAGATGTAAGATGCCGAGACCACACTAAGTGGATTGAGATCAAAGGTTGTTCGCCGTCTTTTATGAGAGGTTGCACACCTGCGAATCTTCACGATTGAAGTAGGAAGGAAGGCGCGAGCACGAGCAGTATATAATACCTGTTGGTCGAGGCTTGGAAGGCTGGTTGGCAGTCCTGAACTGTCATTCTGGACACATTGAATCATTAGTCGAAGGTGTGGTGATCCCTAGGCGAGCTTGTCATCTCTCGTGCCGCCGAGCCGTGAGGGTTTATTTTGGCAAGAGATACTTGATGAAAGGCTATTACCGTCTGACTGGAAGGTCAGTTGAAGAAGTACCGGACCCTTGTACCAACTGAGGCTACGTCTAATCACTATCATCTGGACAGGATCAGCGTAGAGCAAGGCTTAGTACCAGTCATGTTAGTCGACCATACACACCGTGGCTCAGGAGGTAGAGTGACGTTGTACCAGAGCCTGTGCATAACAGGCGAAGCCTTGATGTATAGTTGGAAACGCAGGTAAGCCTGCACGCCGCATCGACAAGACCTACAGACATTCCTCCGAGGGGCAAGAGAGGTACAATCACTAGTCGATAATCTAGCCTTTAAGTCTTGGAAACATGCACCTAGCATGAGATTGTTGTCGTAAGGTGTTCGAGATTTGAACAGTGATTCTATGCTTCCAGTTTAAGTATTTTTTCTCAAGAATTCCTAAGACGCTTGCCACGATTCTTTATTTTGGAGCGGGCAGAGAGTCGGTGCCTAGCCACAAAGCATTGTGGCATCGGGTAGATGAGTCTTCTCTATAGGAAGCATAGCAGGGCGCACCTTCTGATTTAGGACATGTTCAATTGTGTTGTGCATGGAGGAGAGCAGGTGGTTGATGCCGAGAAGCTTGAGACGAGGTACTCGTAGAATGATGGAAAGGTTGGCCGACCCCGGAGGTTCGCAACCCCGGATGCCGAGCTCGGCTCCTGCCTTCTACCACTCTCTACTTGGATACTTCACCTCACACTTGGCTTCGTAGACAAGCTTTCATCATCCTGGACATCATCCTTGCAGTTCAAGCCATCGTGATCTACAGATGGTACTGTACATCCATCACATCACCAAGGTACAGCGGTGGCTGAGTCAAGCTAAGCACGTCAGATTTGCTCCTGGGAAGGTAGCGTTCTGGTCTTGAACAACGTCAAAACATCTTGTCAGCTCTATTAGCCTGGCAATCCTTATCCAGAGAATCGTCTTACACTCAATCAGACAAGTGCGGGTCATTCAATAATAGCCTTGTGGCTGCTAAGAATATACACCACGATGCTGAGGAACGGGTAAGCTGTGCGACACAGTCGCATGTACATAGGGTACTCAAGCGCCGGCCTTCGGAAACATTAGCCAGCAGGATCACGAATCTCCAACCAATTTCCAAATGGATGACCCAACAGCTTACGAGCTATGTGTAGTTCTTTCTTCTGACCAGCAGGCTTGACCCTCAGCTGACCATTCACGGAAGAGACGATTGTCTCTCAAGCCCGCACCTTGGCCGTAGCTCTATCGTGTAGATCAGTATTCTGAGGATTCACCAGGATCTCCCAGTGTTGTAGCCCATTACCATGCTGACTTGAACCTTCGGGCTGTCAGACTACGTCAACGAGATGAAAATAGCAAGAGGGGGCCTGCTCCAATCGCTTTTCCGAATGACCGAAAAGTCGACTCACATTCGAGAAGAGCATTTGAAGCATGTAGGCACCCAACGGATCTTTTATATCACTAGACTTGGCTGCACTTGTGTCGTTTCTGCGAGACGAGACATGCAACAAGGTATACACACCGAGGAAGCACCAATATAACCAAGACATACCCATCATGGGCGGATACTCGCCTTACCCACGCCATGCCGTGAACGGTCTCCCCCATCCGGAGCGGCTACGTGCAGATTCTTCGAGCGAGGCATTTTCATTCGACGAGAACCATGCATCAAGAACCGATTTCGCTCGTTCCGAAACAACTCTTGGGCAGGCTTCGAACTATCCACAAACACCTATCGGCCAGGCTGTTTCCTTCGACTTCGACCTCAACAATATCTCAATCAATACAAGCAAGGTGCCCACTTTGCATGGCTGCGCTTCCGATGAAGCCATAACACCCATCAACCGCGAACCTCGTGTTGAGAAGGGTGACCTCACAGAACTTCCAACCGTGCCAGAGACACCTACGAGGGCCAAGCTAAATGCTCGCGAGCTTCTGTTCATCATCAATGTCTGCATGGCTCAATTTCTCACACTTGGTGGGCTTGGCCAGTCCGTGGCACCGCTATTCATCATCGGCAAAGACTTGGGAGTTGCCTCGACGGATCTGGGAACGATGAGCTGGTACACTGCAGCGTTCAGTCTAACAGTCGGCGCATTCATATTGCCTGCCGGTATGCCTTGTACACACTCCACGCCTGCAACAAGATGCTAAATGAAGTCAGGTCGTTTGGGAGATATGTACGGGCACAAACGGATGTTTGTCGTCGGTTGGATATGGTATGCCGTCTTCTCGATCGTTGTAGGCTTCAGTCATGCAGCCAAATCGCATGGCTCTGTGATGCTCAGCGTCACCCGTGGCTTCCAGGGCATAGGACCCGCTATCCTGGTGCCGAATGCCATGGCGCTCATCGGTATCACTTTCCCTGTTGGCTTGAAGCGCAACATGGTGTTCTCGGCATTCGGCGCATGCGGTCCCACTGGTTTCGTGTTTGGTGCCATCTTCTCTGCTCTCCTATCACAGTTTGCATGTAAGTATTGAACTCCGTCCTCTGTGGCAACGCGAGCTGACATGGTCAGGGTGGCCCTGGGCGTTCTGGGTGCTCGCTATACTCTGTGTCGGCATGGCAGCACTATCGTTTATGGTCATACCTTGCCCGCTTCCGCGAGAGGTCAACACCTCCACTTTCGATTTCGCAGGCGCCTGCACCGGCGTATCTGGGCTTGTCCTTTTCAACTTTGCTCTCAACCAGGCACCTGTGGTAGGCTGGAACAAGGCTTACATTCCCTTCACCCTAGGAATAGGGGTGATGCTACTCATTGCGTTTGTCTACCTCGAGATGAACCACGCACAGCAAGCCTTGGTGCCCGTCCGAGGTCTCAGCAAAGAAGCCGTACTAGCACTCTCATGCATCGCCGCCGGCTGGAGTAGCCATGGCATCTGGCTCTTTTACCTCTTTCAGTTTGTGCAGCGCTACAGAGGATCCAGCGCCATTGCCGCCGCAGCACAAATATCTCCGGTGGCCATCACGGGAGTCGGCTTCGCCATGTCCGCGGGTTGGCTGGCCCGAAAGTTCAAGACATCATATATCATGCTGTGCGCCATGCTCGGTTTCTTCATCGGCACCTTGTTCCTTGCTTTTGTGCCCGTGGGCCAAACCTACTGGGTCCTCACCTTTTGGAGTGTCATCATCATGCCCATTGGCATGAATTGGAGTTTTCCGGCCGGCACCATTTTGCTCAGCAATGCCATGGCCAAGGAACACCAAGGCATTTCTGCTAGCTTGGTGTCCACTGTGGTGAATTACAGCATCAGCATTGGTTTGGGCATTGCAGGTACCGTTGAGAGATATGTGAGCCAGAACCACGGCCCGCTATGGGGGATCCGAGGGGCGTGGTGTTTGGCACTCGGGCTTGATGCCATTGGCGTGGGCATTGCTGTATATTTTGTCGTGGTATCGCGACGGCAGCCAACGTCATAGAGAAAGACATGGGTCCCCATTCTCAGTGCCGAGTTGCTGGGTCTGCAAAGCTCATCTTGTATGTAAAATAGTAAGTAACGTAGACTGTTTTGTATATACGATGCGTAGAAAGAGCAATCCACAGTCATGGAAAGCAGAGCCTTGAAAATCCCGATATTCGTACTACACTCGGTCCTTGGAAAACAGCGGCTGACCCGATACCACATCTACAAGGGTGTCTTTGGAGCCTCAAACATGTGGTGATGCAGTATGCAGAGCGATTTTCTTCCATGCATGAAGCCGTGTCCACATGTGTATCCTGCTTTTGCTTCATCGTTAACCTTGTCTGCACTATGATGGCATGGTTTCTAGCCGCTACATCATATATGCATGCATATATGGGTCACGGGGAGCACTCGAAGATTTAGATCAGCAGTCTTTTTTTGTGCTAGAGGCGGTCATATAGATACGGCCGTCGCACCTTGATGCAAATAGGGCAGTGCCCGCGGAGATGTATCATATGGATGGGGACATGCATCTTATGCTATAACTCTCTGTACAATTCGATAGCTTGGATGTTTGAGTGATCGGTTGCGACTGATTCTGGCGCGTGGAGAATGTTATGTCAGGATGGGCAAGGAGTGGTGGGAGGCTCTGAAAAGGCCAAGCACAATGTATACGAAGCATGAAGGCAGAACTTGGATGATAAAAAGTGTTTTTGTTTTATCAAGAGCATAATTGCTGGACAGGTGGGAAGGAGTAATAGCACAGCTTTGATTGCTCTTCCCCTTTTCTCTCTTTGATCTGCTCCTTCTCCTTTCGCTTGCCCGGAGGGGTATCATTGGTAGTAATAATCCATCAGTATAGTGTAACACCAGAAGCTCCCAAAAATGCAAATGCAACACACGCTTCAACTCCATGCCATCAGTCTTTGTCTTGTGACAACTCTCGTCAGAAGGGACCATCCTCAACCTTGTCGAACAAGACACCATTCGACTTGAGGGAAACCTGCTCAGCAACTCTAAGAGCAGCGTTTTTCTCCATCAGACCTTTTCTCTGTACGGCGAATTTCTGCTGTTCTTCCAAGTTACCGAGCATAGCGTCCATACCCTCCTTCCAACCCTCTTCACCGTACATGGCTTTGAGTTCCCAGGCAGTACTGCGTGTGAGGTGGGAGTTCAACATAGCAAGAGCTCTAGCCTTTTGGGTCTCGTAGTCTGCATTGCGCATCTCTTCGTCAACCTCGCGTTGGCGCTTCTTCTTGGCTGCAAGAGCGGCCTTGCCTTCTTCATAGGCTTTGCGTCTGGCGACGATTTCTTGAGTGCGACGAGACTTTTCCGCCACGTAGTGGAGGCTATGGCCAAGGTTCTTGTTGGGGTCGTTGGCCTCTCCGGCTAATTGGATGGGAGGGGCAGAGAAGAAGAGTATGCGGCCTTGATCGTCTGTTTGATACATGCTGCGGATCTCGGATGGGATGCTGGCGTTGGCGGCATCGGGTAGCGTCCAGACTTCGATGGGTACGGGATCACGGTATGACGAGCGGCTTTGCGAGGCGGATGGAGCGGGAGGGATAGCAGGAGCTTGAGTTTGGAAGGCTGAAGGGTGGCTAGCGGTGCGAGGTAGAGGCATGGCGCTCATGTGTTGAGGGGTGGCGGGATTGAACTGGCCAGAGGAAGCGCGTTGAAGACTGGGCATTGGTGCAGGCGAGGCCGAATGGTTTTGCGTGTAGTGTTGCTGAATGGGAGCAGGAGTGTGCGAGGGACGTGCCATGGATTGCATGGGACGAACGGGTTGGGCAGCCGTTTGCATGGGCGTCATCTGAGACTGCATAGGCGAATAGGCCTGCATGGTAGCAACAGGATTGGATGGCGACATGTGCAAAGGCTGGGATTGACGGGGCAGAGCCTGAGCGATGGCAGGCTGAGGCGGCGGCGAGGGAGTGGGCTCTGGAGGTGGAGAGTCTCTGGGATCGCGAGGGCGTCTGTGAACAGCGCCAATCTTGGGAGGAGCGTTCTCCGCTCCCCACTCAGGCTTGGGCATGTCGTCCGTCTCCTTGTCAGTGTCCTTGAGCAGGTATGCGATGGGACTGGCTGTCTTTCTCATCTTGCGCGGCTGGTCGAACAGATCCATCTCGTAGTCTCTGTCGCGCACCTCATCTGGCAAACAACTGGCCCACGTCTTGATCTTATTAAACTTGAACTTCTCCTCGTTGTAGCGAGCTTCGCACACGTAGACGTCCAAGTCAGCGGGTTGGCGACGCGGGCGACCTTTGTAGTAGCGAGTCGTGAACATGATGAAGCATCTGCCAATAATCTCGTCGACACGATGGTCGCGGTACTGGCCAGTCTTGACAACCTCGTTTTCGAGAAAGTGCTTATCGAAGCGATGTACTGTCTGTTCAGGACGGTAGTACCAGCAGACGTTGACCCACTGGCCGCCTTGTGGATCTTGCCAGGTGCGGTAGATTTGGCAGGGAATCGGCTTGGTCAGGTCGTTTGCGTTGGTGACATGGACCCAGTCGCCGACCTTGTAGAGCTCGCCGTTGTAGAGAATACCATTCGGCAGGGGTATTCTGCCTTCGTCCATGGCATAGTCTGAGTCGGGCTTGTTGCGTTCCTCGTTGGCCAGACGGTGCGCCTCGGCTTGCAGCTCGACAGCGTCCCTGTGAATCTGGCTATCGTCCTCGTTGTATGACTTTGCATTGTTGAACATAAGATCCACATCTTTCATGAACTGCTCGAGTGATTGGTACTTCTTTCTCTTGAGCTTGCGCTTCAGCACATCAAATGCCATGGGTTCTCGTATCTCGGAGTAGTACTCGGGCATAACTGCCTTGTCGGGTAGACGTTCAAAGCTTCCGATTTTGAGTCCGCCAGGGCCTTTGGGTTTCCTGATGCCCTTGAGAACGGCTTGGATGCGAGCTTCGACAGGAGTGAGAACCTTTGGCGGTCTTCCGCGCTTCTTTCTGGTCTCGGGGTCGTCGTCTTTGTCCAAGTCGCGATCGCGTTTTGACGGGCGGCCGCGCTTCCTCTTACGTTTGCCGCCATCGTCGTCCGAGTCGTCTCCGCCTATGTCGTCGTCCTCTTCATCATCTTCATCCTCGTCGTCATCCTCTTCCTCAACAATGTCGTCCTGAGGCGGAATCTCGCCAAGGTAGGGGAATTTGGAGACGTCTTCCGAGATGACCTTGAGGTCGACGAGCTTCTTGAGTTCGGTGCCGACAACGTCGCGAATGGTCAAGGCATCCTGGTATGCGCCGGCGTCGGCTCTGTTGTAGGTTTGGGCGTTGAAAACGATCAGAGCCCAGTCGCGCACAAAGTCGGACCAGCTCTTGTATTCTTTGTTGTTGATTCTGGCCTTGATGGTGCTCATAGCCATAGGCTCCTTGATGACCTCGTAGTAGTGGGGAAGAGCGCGTTTGTTGACCTTGCGGTGGAAGACTTTGGACGGGTCATGGCCGCTGCGCACATGTCAGTTCAGAGTCGCGTAACAGAGTGAAATGGAATGCGCATACTCGGGAGTTCTGTAGTCGTAGACAAAGTCGAGGATGCTCTGCATCTGATCCAGCTCGGCTTCAGACATGGTCTGACCCTGGGTTACGCCCTCGGTTGAGGGAACGGGAGTGTTGTCCTGGCTCATTACGGCTTCGGACGCCATAGTGCGCAATAGCGAGAGTGAAGCCTCTATCCCGGATGATGGATCGAAAAGCGTTCGATGAGGACAATAATTGCTCTAGCATTCACACGTCGCGAAACCACCGAGGGCGCGTCGATTCAGCTATGCACGAGTCTTGGCAGTGTTTTTCGGATATACGAGTCAAAACGCCGTTCGCGCCTACCTCATATCTTCCATCTCTCTCTCAAGGGTGTTTGTTTGCTCTCTGTTATGCTATTATGAGGACTGAAGTGGATTTCTTCGCTCGGGACCTCGACAGAAATTGGTCTGTACACAAGTTGATGCATTTGCATCTTCTCCTACTGCGTGGCATATCGAAGAATTCAATATCAAATTGGGTATCTCACACTCGGCGCACTTGTAGCCCTACAATACTACCAAACTGTTCAAATTTCTGTCACAATCGACAACTGAGACGCACGCTCCAACATCTGCTTTCATGTTCTATCATCTGAATGAGCCTGTAGGGTTTGATGGCCATGACAAGTGTTCAAGGATGTTGCTGAGAGGGCGACCCTGGTGCAGTGACGTCGTGCCGAGGCTATCACTATCACACATCCCAGTCAAACACCTTCCTTTACTTTGTATACCTCCGACCTCTTCTGGTTGCATACCAAAAAGCATCTCACGTGATATCAACAGCATTCATTCAAGTCAGCCACTGATTGAAAACCGAGATCAGACCAGCCGACAGTCATGCGCATCAGGATTCGCGGTCCTTCGGGCATGTCCCAAGTCAACATGCCAGAGACGGCAACCTGGGGAGAACTCAAGCACGAGATATCCACAAAGACATCGGTCGCAGATTTTGATGTCAAGTACGGCTACCCACCGCAGAACTTGGACACCACAAGCATCGACAACGAGACAAAGTTGACTGATGTCGGTATCAAACTCGATGGCGAACAACTCATCATCTTGCCACGCGATGTTCAGCAATCATTGCACAACCCAATGTCTGGCCATGTCGATCCTCAAAATCACGGAAAGTTGCCTTCTCTGGAGAACATTCAGCCTCCTCAACACAAGGCTGGCGACTTTCCATCCGGTCAAACAAAAGGAGAGCAAGCCGCTCCACTCTCTCTGCAGCGGAAACCCAACGATGTGGAGAGCGACCCGCCTGAGGTTCCTGTACCTGGTCTGGAAGGTGTCCTTGTCCTCCGTGTAATGCCGGACGACAACAGCTGTATGTTCAGAGCTCTAGGAAGCGCTGTTTTGGGCGATGCGCTCGATGCTATGAATGAGGTTTGTTTCAGCAAAGATTTACCACATCGTTCTCAGCTAACCGAACACCAGTTACGTTCTATGGTCGCCCAAACAATCCAGGCGAATCCGGACCTATACACTGCTGGCATGCTCGAAAAAGCACCCGACGACTACTGCCGCTGGATCCAGCGCGAAGACTCTTGGGGAGGTGGCATCGAACTTGCCATTCTTTCTCAGCAATTCGATATTGAGATCTGCAGCATCAACGTCCAGGACCTGCGAGTTGATCGCTTCAACGAAGGTAAATCAAGACGTTGTATTCTGATCTATTCTGGCATTCATTACGATGTTGTTGCCGTGTCCCCTGGCCAAGGCACGAGTCCCGAATTCGACAGGAAGATGTTCGAGGTTGCTCAGATTGAGGGCATGGAGGGCGAAGATGGTGGAGCTCTGCAAGCTGCAAGAGAGCTGTGTCAGATTCTTCAACAGAGGCACTACTTTACCGACACCCATGGTTTCACCATCAAGTGTAACATTTGTGGCTGGACCGGCAAGGGAGAGCAGGGTGCCACGGAGCACGCGAAGCAGACGGGCCACATGAACTTTGGCGAAGCATGAAAGCGCATATTTGAGTACACACACTGCATAGCGTATCTTTGAAAGAGACCATCCTTTATTGACAGAAACACAGGCAATAGCCTAATCCAATCTAGCATCACTTGGCTTTCCATCGGACCTTGCTGACCCAGACTGCCCATTTTTGAACATCATCTCTCTCCAAAAGCAACTCGATGCTATACCACTCCTTGGCCAGCTCTTCATTAGTCGCAAGTCGATGCACGAAGCTGTGGCACGCTCTGCATAGCCAGGCAACCTTGTTCAACTCCCAAATAGCATGCCAGCCACGCTTGACAACCTTTGCATGCACAGCCCTCGGGATCAAGTGATGGTAAGTAAGAGGAAGGTGTTCCCTCTCGCAAATCTCACACTCGGTTGCTCGACTAGAAGGCGCAAATTCTGGCGGCGCAGTGGTTCTGCTCGTGACGTACGATGTAAAGACAGGTTCCAGTAACCGTGACAGATCGGTAGGATCAAAGAGTAGACCGTAAGAGGTCAATGAATCTGATATCGACAGTGGCAAAGGTTGTAGTAGGTCTTCGTATACAACCGAGTCGAGAGGCACGCTGTACTTTTCAGCCAGCCGAGCATCGTTCTGGACATCACTGTATGATAGAGTCCGCAAATCATCAGGCAATGAAGGGAATATTTCAGAAGCGAGATACTTTATTTATGTCAGCATCATATCAATCATTAACAAGATGAGATCTACATACCTCTATCGTCTCGCCCAAATCAGCGACCAGAGCATCATTGTCCTCTGGATCTTGCTCTGGCCTGCTCACAGGCTTGATCTCATTCTTGCGGCCCTTGGTAGCCTTTTTCTTCTTTTTGTCTGCAGTGCCCGAGAGTCTTGATATCAACAATTCGGACACGCAATCTCGAAGGTCTTCATAGTTGGCAATCTCATCTTCGGAGATCATGAATCGAATACACAGCAAATTCTCTTGGTTGCGAGAGTGCAGTGGCAAGATGGAAAGTGGTATAGAAACATGATGTGGGGACGATGATGCTGTGCCGATAAGGGATGCGATAAGTGCACGGACGGTTTTTGATGGTAACCGTGTCGCTTTGGGTTCGGGGATGCTGATGAGCATTGAGCATCCAGTCTAAGGGCTGTCTTGTGTTTTGATCTTTTGCTGTAAACGCCCAAGATGAAGGCAGCTGGAGCATGGTTCATTGCAGCCGCATCAATTGCATCTGCCGCTGCAGAGCCCTCACAGCCTCGTGGTGTTGGCCCTGAGTGTAAGTTTACCATTCATTATAGCTTTCCAAGAAGATGCTCAAATTAACACCATCTTCTGTGCTTTGCAGTTGCAAAGTTTTACAAGGATGCTGAATCATTCACTTGCATTTCGAATCCATCCATCAAGATCCCTTTCTCGCAGGTCAACGACGACTACTGCGACTGCCCCGATGGCTCCGACGAGCCTGGCACCTCTGCCTGCTCCTACCTATCACCGCTCTCGCCTTCGACCCTTTCAGATACTACAAACAAGGACCAGATAAACTCTACACAAGTCTTGCCTGGATTCTACTGCAAGAACAAGGGTCACCAGCCCAGCTACGTCCCCTACACCCGCGTCAACGATGGCTTCTGCGACTACGATCTCTGCTGTGACGGTAGCGAAGAGTGGGCTGGTGTTGGCGGTGTCAAGTGCCAGAACAAGTGTGACGAGATTGGCAAGGAATGGAGAAAGAAGACCGAGTCGCGCCAGCGTTCTCTCAACAATGCCAACAAGAAGAGAAAGGAGTACACCAACGAGGCCGATCGCCTGAGAAAGGAAGTCGAGGACAGAATCAAGACCCTGCAGACCCAGCTTACCGCTTCTGAGATGCACGTCACGGACATGGAGAAAGAGCTGGCTGAAGTCGAGCGTCGCGAGAAGGGCAAGATTGTCAAGGGTCAGGGCGCCAAACAGGGCAAGATGGGTGTGCTTGTTGGTCTTGCAAAACAGCGAACTGAGGAGCTCAGAGATCATCTTGTTCGTGTTCGTCAAGAGCGTGACACATCCAAGGACCGTGTCCAGGAGCTGGAAGCTATTCTGTCGACCTTCAAGGAGGAGTACAACCCCAACTTCAACGACGAAGGTGTCAAGCGAGCTGTTCGTGCATGGGAAGACTACGCTGCTCGCGATAAGAGCGGCGATGACACGTCGGCACACGACAGAGATCTTAATGAGATCACCAAGACCGACAAGGACAATGGTCTTGATTGGGAGTCATACCTCGAGGCCGAAGGCGAAGACGTCGAAGTTTGTAAGTCATGTCTTCTGATTCCCCCCTCAGCCACCCACTGACAATCGCCAGTATACGAGATCGAGAACTACCTCCCTAAGCCTCTTCGTGATTGGGTTGACCAGAAGCTACGCGATCTCCGTGTCATGCTGATTGAAAATGGCATCCTTGCCGACTTGTCCTCCGAGGGCGGCGAGTCAGCGGCCGTGAATGGTGCAAAGGACCGCCTCAAGTCTGCCCAAGACGCCGTCAACTCGCAACGCAGAGACCTCGACTCTAACAACGAAGACTTGAACAAGGAGTACGGTCCTGATGGAGTCTTCCGTGCTCTCAAGGGTCAATGTATCTCTGTCGACTCTGGCGAATACACCTACGAACTCTGCTTCATGGAGCACACCACTCAAAAGTCCAAGAAGGGCGGCAGCAGCACTCGCATGGGTAACTTTGTCCGCTTCGACAAGATCACTGTCGACGAAGAGGTGTCTGCTGATGGCAAGGGCCTTGGCTCTGGCGAGCGTATTGCCATGAGACATGAAAACGGCCAACATTGCTGGAATGGACCTAACCGCAGCACTACCGTCATCCTGGCCTGTGCCGAACAAAACGAGATCTGGAAGGTCTTTGAGGAGGAAAAGTGTGTTTATCGTATGGAAGTCGGCACACCTGCTGTCTGTGAGACTCTCAAGCAGGCAGAGGTCGTCAAAGATGAGTTGTAGAAGATGAGATGATAGAACATGGATACATATCTTGTTGTTGTTATAGAGCGCCATCAAAAGATTTTCTTGCTCTGTAGCCACTCGCATGGCATCTCCTCGTTCTGTGAGGATGGACTCTATCTTACTGGATCGAAAAGCCACGATCGGTAGATTTACACCTTCGTTGCGGCCACTCTCTCCGGACCATGTCATCAATTATTATAGCTCTTAGAAAGCATCTCTACAATGCGCGCGGAGTGACAATAGATGCCCAAACCAAAGCCCAAACTGAGGAGGGGCAGAGGAGTCGCCAGAGAAGTCACTAGGTTCAGGGAAAGAAGGACATGCTCTCACCGGATGCACTCCCAATTGGAAAACTTCTGTGATTTCTCATAGCCTGACTCTTGAGCCCTCGCGTGGTGAGAGCATGCCCTTAGGCTGAGTTAGAGCACGGCGAAATTACTCCAGGTTGTGTCGAAGTCGAAGGAGTCGAAGAATTCGGAACCCGGGCTCACTCAGGATTTGAGCATACGGACTGGGCTGTCGAAAGTCACAGTCGTATTGAGGTCCAAGCCGTATCCAAGGAGAAAGCGCGAGTCGTAGTCGCAACTTCTTGTTGTGTTTCAAATCACATTCACTCGATTCACGTATCGTCGGAAAGCGCGATCAAAACACTCTCGTCACTTCAATACTTTCACTTCTCCGTCGCAGCTCCAAAAACTTTCTCGACCCTTGCCTACCTTTTCATCAACATCACACTCCATCACAATCTTCCTCCTTCTTCTTCATCAACACGACATCGAAGACAGCAACCGGCCCTTCCACGCAACAGTCTCCTTCTGCGCACCCAAGAGTCTCGTCCACCACTATTTAATCAACATCGCACTCAATAAATCGCATCACATTCCGCATCTCCAAGCCTTTATCTACTAACGATGGCAGACGACGCCACCGATGGGTAAGCCGCACTTGTTCCACGTACTCAAAGCTTATCCAGGCATGTACCAATATATTATGTAGTGGTCCTCCACCGACCGTGGATTCTCACGTCTTCAGAATCTTGGATCTCCCGAACGAACTCATCAGACAGATCTGCGACAACAATGCACTCGAAATCAAGGACCTCAAGACACTTCGACTATCAAACAAGCTTCTATGTCATTTCGCCACAGACAAGTTTTGCGCCTGCGGCTTCCACAAAGTTGCGGTCGTAATGTCGCGTCCTTCACTCCAAGCCTTCATTGAGATATCTCAACATCCACGTCTCGGACCCCACGTATTACAAGTCAACATCTCTCCCGTATTCACCCGTGTGACGCGCTTTCTCAACATGAATGTACAAGAATGGGGAATGTTCGCGACCAGAGCGGTCGAGGAGGTCGAAATGAGCAAATCTGACGTTGCAGAGCGAATGCTCGGCACTGCATTCAAAGCACTTGCAGAGCTCAATCGTCCGTTCAAACTTGCAATCACTGATGATGAATCATACATGATTGGAAGCAAACCCCTCTTGAGTGTCATTGACTTTGCAGGGCCGGCCTGCTGGATTTCGAGATGGAAGGAAACGACCGAAGTTACCGTTAGGGCAGTCTCTGACCACGGTTGCAAGATCTCAGAACTCGAAATTCAAGACCTAAGACTACGCGGTTGCCAATACGCATCCGGCTTTTCGGATCTGTCTGCTCTCAGTTGTCCAAGCTCCGAGTTCAACATGATCACATGGACACCGAGATTACCTCAGAGTCCGTCAAACGCATGGTGCAGGCAGCTAAGCACTTGAAAGAGCTGCATCTTCACCGAATGAGCAAACTCGATAATGTCGCTTCAGACATAATCAAGAAGGTAGCATCTGTGTCGCTAGAAGTGGTCACCATCACACACTTCAAGATGCACTGGTCGGACCTGATAGCATTTTTGGATATCCACAAGCACACGCTCGTGGAGATTCAGTTGTCGGCTGTGTGCATGACAGGCGGGACATGCAAGAACCTGCTCGCTTGGATCAAGGATCACCTTCCAAACCTCAAGCGTCTCGGCTTCGATGAAATCTGCGACCATGGTATGGGGGCATTCTGCCGCGAAGAAAACTGGCACACTTACAGTATTGGTTGTCTTGAAGATATGCAGGATAGTCTTGCAGATATATTGGATGGAAAGAGAGAAAATGAATTCATCTGAAGCAGAGTTGAGGGAATCGAGGGCTGAGCGATTGATTCTATCAGAGAAACTTGAGCAAGCGGGAAGGAAGCTCACAGTAACTTGCAAGCGTAGAGAAGACATTTCGAGAGTTTGACGCAGGCATCAGCAGTTTTTCATGTGGTCATAGAAAACGAGATATTCGATCCTCTCTTTTTTCTTCTCCTCTTTACTCTCCTCCAAACATCTCAGCCATTCCTTCCAACTGCGGACTCTGCTCTCTCTTGCCTCCAGCAGGTTTCTGCTCAACCTCCATGTATTGCTGTTGCATGGCACTTCTCTTGGCCTTGTTATCTCTTCTATCAATCTTTCCCGCTTCGTGGATGGAAACACCTCTGACACCCTCCAAAAGCTCCAGCACCAAGATCCTTTGCGTGCGCTCACTGCCAGTACCCACGATCCTCTCGATCGCCTGATCAACTTTCTGCTGACCCATGTCTGGCAAAGAGAGCAACACATCTCTAGCCGTGGACGACAGAGGCGAGTACAACGCCACGATATTGGCAATCAAGTTTGCGAGATCGCGTTGAACATCGACAAAGTAAGGTTCGTTGAGCGAGGTGATGCAAGCCTTGAGGACTTCTGTGCTGATGAACTCGCGGACTTGAGGTGCTGGGGCAGTGTCGGCGACAAAGGTAGGGAGGATGGAGCGCAGGATACGGCAGATGAGGGTACAGCAGCGAGAGTCGCGCATGCGGAGGGCGTGGGTGCAGAAGAGGACGAGAGGTTCCAGGACGGAAGGTTCGGAGAGAACGAGGTTGCGCATTGAGAGCTGTGCGGGTTGGGGTTGAGTAGAGGATGTAACGTCTGTGTGTGTAAGTCTGTCATGTTTTGGAGAAAGGTTGGGGTATGGAAGGTGCGAACCTGTTGCTCGCTGATCGAGGATGGTGGAGGCGAAGTTGACGACTGCATAGGTTGTTGCTCGCAACACGCTCTCAGCCTTCATCTCATCGTTCAACTGATCTTCACCCTCGACTGATTGTGTACTCGATCTTTCGATGACTTCCCACTCGGCACTGATCTTCTTGTCCGTCTGCGAGAAGAACAATGACAGTATCGGTGGCATGAAGTGTCTCCTGTGATGGGCTGGACATCGCTGAACGAGTCGTTCCACCAAAGCGATCAGTCTTTGCAAGTGATGTGTGGACAAAGACGAAGCGTCTGTAAGCAACGCCTCAGCCAAAGGTCCAGGCAGCTCCTTGAGTCCGAAAAACTCTTCTTCAAACCTCGTCATGCCGTAGATGATATGGTAGCACCAATCTCTGATCTGGCGAGGAATACCACGGATCGCAGAGGCGAAGCCCTCATAAGTATCTCCGCTCTCGGCAATGCGAGCATAGAACTCATCTCTACTCTCGTTTGAGATGCCCGCTTGCCAAAATCTGTCGACAAGCATCTTCTGCATTACCATCTGTAGTTCGGGAGGGAAATTTGACCAGTTGCTACTGTTGGGGAAGGATGTGGCGTGTCTGGTCATCTGCAGCACGTTCGACAGCATGGCTTGCATTGCCGGTCCCCAAACTTGGGCACCGATCTGGTACTCGCGTGACGACTCTTTCAGCTTTTCAGTAGTGGCTGCGAGGAGATTCTTAGTGGCGTTGAGAGGCAGACGCATGACTTTCATCTGCACATCTGTTTGGCGTGCCTTGCCTTCCTGGTCCAAGGGTTGACTGGGCCAGTCTTGGACAGAAGCAAATCTCTGAGCTGAGAGATATTGTGGCAAACCTTCAAGACCGACGACATTACAGAAGCCAGAGAAAGTCGACAATGCTTCAGTCAACTGAGGATCTTGCCAAGTCTCGACCACAGGCTGAATAATCTGTTGGAGACGAGTGAGTCGTGCTTGAGAGTCAACGGCAGATGCTCGGTGTACAACAATGAACAAGAACGCTTGGAGACCCCACTTGGTACGCTCGTCGGCGTCTCCAGCAGACATGAGAGTGTTGACTCGGGCTTCCAGGTCAGAGTAAACGTCAAGAAGATAGTCTGGGAACGACATGGCGATTCGTTGCATTTCGCCCAAACGTGCTCCTTGGAAGTTCTTGACAGCAGCCGAGTAATCCTTATTCGAGCCATCGTCCGTGTACTGTAGGCTCAAACAGTAGTCCAGTATCTTTATGACCAACTCAGGCTGCCCTTGCAACGTCTTCACCAAGACGTTGACTGCGATATGTGTTGTAAGGCGAGCTATCTCGGGATGTTGTGGCTTCATCGTCATCAGCTTGTAACAAAAATCACGCAGATTCGTGAGCGTCACGCCGTAGACATTATTAGTGGTGTGCTGATCAGACTTGGACTCTGGTCGCGAAGCTTTGCTGTACCATTGGATGAAGCCATTCATCGTACTCCTAAGAACGGATGCTTGAGATTCCAATTGCAGTACAGGAACCGGCGTCTTTGCGGGACCTGTAGATGGAAAAGGTGGTCTGAACTCTTGGCAGATTGTGTCGACCATCTGCACTGTCTGATCCAATATGTGACCGACTGCTTCTTGAGGCATGTAGTAGGCAATGTTTTCTATGACTGTGATGCAGTACCTCCGGTAGTTGCCAAGGAAGGAATGAAGCTCGGGAGGGTTCTCGAAGTCCTCATTCAAGTAGAGAATTACCGGCAGCTCTTCGTGTGACAACGACTCGTATTTGATGAGACGTTGGCTGCAGGTACCTAAGAGAATGGCTACCCTCTGACCCATGTTACTTGAGATAGTCGGGCTTTTCGCAACAAGGAGCTTTGTGAAACTGTGCAAACATGGGATAGAGACAAGAAGACTGTCATGTTGGAATGCGATTATCATCACATCAATCAAGGCGGTGCATGTCTCGGGCGTAGCAAGGATCTCCGGGTTAGAAGCGGCAGCATCTCCTAGAATTGACAAGACCTGCGAAAGTCAGCACCTAGTCCTCGAATGCGATGAATTCAGGAGCACACCTCAGATAGCTTCTTCTGCAAAGTGTACTTGGGCTCGTCAATATCATCGGCGGAAGTGTTGCAGCTCAGATGGATGTTCTTCAGCAGCTCAATGTGGTCGACTTGGAGTACGGACAACATGATTTGAGACCACGATTCGTGGAAGTGGGGGTTGTAGGGGCGGCTCAAAATGGCCTGCAGAACGTCGGTAGTAGCCTGGACACAATTCAGTCTGATTGTGCAGTCGAGAGGACATGTGTTGGTCTTACCGTCTGCACAGTAGCATCACCAGCAGCAAGCATCTTGTATAGAGATTGAGCACACTGAGTCTCGGTCAAGGCTCTCAAGCTGAGCCATGTCACTGTCGGCCTCAGTGCCTCGAGAGTCTTGGTGGCAGAGATGACGACTCGTTGATCGCCTTGATGGAAGATTGTAGAGCACTGGAAGAGGAAGGCGCACATGCGGGAAAGCCAACCATCTGGAGTGTGGCGCACATTCTGCGAGCTGCCACGCGATTCGAGATGGTCTTTATACAATTGACTGGGGATGACAATCTCGTTCAAGCATTGTCCGAGCACATCTTGACGGAGACCAGCGACTGGGTCTTCTCTGTTGCAGATGTCCTCAGACAGACACTCCAGTATGTACAGCACCATCTGCCTGTATACCAGCTGTTTGCTGTCGTCTGTCGTCTCCCACAAGGCTATCAGGAGAGCATCCATATCCAACCATTCTGCACCCCAGCATCTTTTTGCAACCTCGACCCATAGCGAAGCTACTTTGTTGCGGAAATATTGAGGATCGGATTCGGATACGTTCTGGGCGAGGTCGAGGATCCAGCTACGCAGGGTCTCGGCCTCATTCTGGCCGTAGTCCTCCCATCTGTAGCGAAGGGCGAACTCAAGCAGTGACAGACCAAAGTGACGGATGGCAGGTTGTTGCGAGGCATCGCTGGCTAGCGAGTAACCGTGTTGCGGCGCGTCTGCTTGCTTCTTGGCGCCATCGAGGAATTCAAGCGCTGCTCGTCGTGTATCGTTGGTCGATCGCGCGTCGTAGGTCGCTTTGAGAGCTTGTGTTATCTGCGACAGCCTATCTCCATCAACAAGAGATGTCATGGTGCCATGTAGAGAGCGTCGTGGAACGGATGTGAAAGGAGCTCAGTTGTGGAAGTTTTGTTTGTGTGGAGGAGATTGTTGATGCCTGCTTGCTTGCTCGAACCACCCCTGATATCCTATCTGGAAGTCACACACAGTTGTTTTCCGCCTCTCACTTGACATCTGTGAATCTCAGCTAGATTGCCATGAAATCTTGACCGCTTCTATCGCCGCTCTAATACATCGTCCTTCGTGAAAGCTACTGTCAGGGTCGCGACCTTCCAACACCATGTCACATGACCTCAATATCTTCCCCATCGGGTAATTCGAGATTCGATTGCGATTAGGTACTTTTCATTCATTCATTCTAGCCTACTTAGCATCATGTCTCACTACATCATAATGCAAGCCTTGCCAGTCTCTTTGCACTGGTCCAGATAGCCTGCTTCCTCTTCATGCCCAATCGCTGTGCCCTGCCGTCTTTTGAGACCCCTGACAGTCAATTTTTGCTCGCCTTCTGCATGCCACCATCTCAGCACTTGCTGTGATGCACCTTCCGTCTCATCCACACTAATCTTCCACTTTCCTCCAAGCACCTCGACTTCGGTCTTGCCCTGCGGAAAGTGATATTCTGGCAAGAAGACCTCGGTAGGCGCATCCTCGGACGTCGAGCTGGACGCAGAGAGGGTCAGATGGAAGACGCAATTTTTGAGGTCGAAGCCGTGAGACACGACGCAACCGTGTGTCGCCGTTTGAGTTGGTCGCACGTAGGCTTCAGCTGCACGCATGCCGACGCCATCTGAGTTGATGGAAGGTGTCTTCGAGGCGCTCATCCGATCTACAGATAACGTGCGCTTCAGTGTTGATGGGCTGACCGATGCGTCTCCGGATGCTCTACCTTCTGAATACGATGGCGACTCTGGGTTGTATGTTGCACTGTCGACCTCAGGAGATGTCGGTAGTTGCTTGTCGTCGACAGAGTAGATGGACAAGTCCTCGCCGTTCCAGTTGTCGCCCCAGTAGTGGTTGTTTGACGGTACGTATGTCCAAAGCGTGAAACCCGCTACCCCGGAGCTCTCAAGTGCGAAATGATTCGCGTCCATTGCGAGCGTCTGACTGGTGTAATCGCCGGTCGTGTACGCGTACTTGTCGTCCATGTCGTAAGGGATACCAATCTCAGTGAAGACCGTAGGACGAGGACCCATCTTCTCTTCACCCTCTTCGCGCAGATATTTGAGTTGGTCGCGGAAGCAGTTTCTGATAGCACTTTCTCCGATCTTGACTGCAAAGGCAGGACTCAAGTACTTGCCACGCATAATGCCAACCACATCGACGTTCCAGAATCGGTTCCTGTAGGCTGTTAGCCAACGATCATCTGCAGTACATATGGAGGACTTACCATTTTTTTGTTATGAGAGTGATACCGTCATAGAAGTGAGGGGCGAAGACCATCTGGGGATCATCGTCTTTGGTGCCCTTGATTGATGGTGGCACCTCGAACGGCGAAGACTGGCAGAACATGATTGTGTCAGGGAAGATGCTTCTGACCGTATCTCTGTATGCGCGATAATGATTCAACCAGAAGTTGTTGGTGTAGTATTCGTGTGTGATTGTCTCACCCGAGACAGGCACCTTTGAGAAGTAGTCTTTCTTCAGCAGCTTGTCGTTCTTGGGATCCCAGACTCCGTGCTGGGCCCAGAGACATTCTCCTAGTTTCCACCCGGGGTCTCTCTTCCAGCCGTAGCGTGAGTCGTCGTAGCCTGCGGGTAACCACGCGATTTCTCCCTTGGGGTCGACGAGCTCACTACCAGACTTGTAAGGACCGAAATTACCGAAATCGAAAGTGTCTTGCTCCACAGCCCTACCAAGACCCGTAAGCATAGACTGGAAGGCTGTTGGTGCAGGACCCTTCTTCAAGTTCTGGTCCGCTGGCCATTTGGACAGATCCTCCCAGCCAATGTAACCTCTGTTCGGTTCGTTCATGCTCTCCCATCCGATAACAACGTCATTTTCGAGGTCGCCTGCTTCTTTGATACGCTGGGCCAGAATCTTGTTGGCGCCCAGAAAGTGGCCTTGGAGATAATCTTGAATGTTCATGCCATCCAGCACAGCCTTGGGAGCAAACTCTTTGCCAGCAAAGAAGAGGGTGAGAATAGTCTGACAGGCAAGGCGTTGATAGTTGGTAGCCCAGACCATCTTAGGGAAATCGGCAGGGTTCGGCCATGTATTTTGGACAAGAGCAGCCTGGGTTGCGAGGAAAGCCTGAGGATTCAAACCGCAGGCATAGATGGTCCACATGGGAGCACCTGAGCCACCGGTGTACCTTGACCAGACATCTTGGTGTGGGTCCATGAAGACGTAGAAGCCGTACTTTTTGGCCAAGCGCAAAACCTTGATGGTATGCTGGATCCATTCTTCGTCGTACTTTCCAGGACCAGCGTGCTCGATGGCCTCCCAAGTATAGATGTAACGAATCGTGTTGTATCCCCATCTCTTCAAACGGTCGAAATGCGTATGGGCTTCTTCGAGGCTAAAAGGTCGGCCAACGAAAGAGATGTCATCGCCCTCGAAGAACTTGTCCTTGATATACGAACATTGGTCCGGGTTCAGAGGGTATTTGGCATCGCCGGCGACGTTGATTCCGTGTAGAGTAACCTCGCGATTGTGGCCATCACGGAAGACAGTTCCATCGACTCGAAGGCGAAGAGGCATGATGAGCAGAGTTGCTCAGGGTCGACCGGAGTCGCGTTGCTGTTCTCACGCCGTATCAAGAAGCGGCTTGAAGGTTGCTGTGATATATGGAGATGACGAGAAAGGGTGAGAACAGAAAAAATCCTAGGTTACAGAATAGGTTGAGTGCGACGGATGAGTTCGTGGCCACGAGAGCACGACGTACGCGGCGGGACTCGATGACGTCCTGCGTAGTGGCCGCGGATAGATACAAGATACGAAGAATGCGTGGAGAGAGTCTGAGATCGAGAGCGTACAGAACGTTTGCTAGCGAACAGAGGACGGAGCAGACAATGTTGAACGGTGAGCAATGGAAGCTACTCCTGTCTTGTCTGGAGACTGGCACAGAAGGGGCGACGGATTGCTGGTCATGGAAATGAAAAGCACCTTCCTGCCAGTAGAACGACTTCGGGACTTGGACGTGAAGGCGGCGGCCGTCTGGTTGGCCGCAGGTGCCTGGCTTTAGGCAACGTGGCATCTGTTCGGTAGCAGGTGTAAACAGTCCAAGTGGCACTTTCACATGCTACTCGAAGAAAGTGTACACTTTATTGATGTTTTGTGAATATCCCTACTCATCGCTGTCGCCATGATTCTACCGTTGCAGACTCTGGCCCTGGGCGCCGCCTTCGCTATCTCGAGTCTTCCACTCACTCAAGCCCTGAGTGCCAGTGATATCCCTGCCGACATTCCCGTCTCGCAATTGATCTCGTCCGCTACTGCTGCCCTCGCCCAAGGCAACGGCCAGGATGCCTTGACCTACTTCGACGTCGCCATCACTCGTGATCCCAAGAACTACCTCACCATCTTCCGCCGAGGCGCTGCCTATCTCCAACTCGGAAAACACTCCCAGGCCAGCCATGACTTCGACCGCGTCCTTTCCATTAAGCCTACCTTCGAAGGAGCCCTGGTTCAGCGAGCGAAAATCAAGAGCAGGAACGGTGACTGGATTGGTGCAAAGTCCGACTACGAGACTGCTGGCAAGAAAGATGGCGACGAGCTTCGCGAACTGCTCGACGCTCAAAATGCTGCCTCTCTGGCACAGAAAGCAGAAAAGGAGGCACATTGGGCTGACTGTACTGCCAACGCCGATATTGCAATCTTGGTCGCCGGAGGTGCCATGGATCTGAGACATACACGAGCAAAGTGCCGTTTCGAGAAGGGCGATATCGTGGAGGCTCTCAGTGACCTGATGCACATTGCCCAAGTCTCTTCTGGCTCGAGCGAACATCTCCAAATCTCTGCCACGTCATTCTACGCTCTCAACGAACCCGTAAACGGCATGGGCCAGGTCAAGAAGTGTCTCCACTCGGATCCCGACTCCAAGCCTTGTAGAAAACTGCTGAAAGCCGAGAAAGCCGTCGACAAGCAGATGAAGAAGATGAGAGAAGCCATGGAAAAGAACAGATACGTCAATGCTGTCAACATGCTGGTCCCTACAACCGACGACGAGGGGCTTCTGAAGACAGTCAGAGATGCCACACAGCAATATCGCGACGAGGGCCTTATCCACAAGAACGCTCCCGACCGCTTATACAACGACCTAGTCGAGCTGACGTGCGAGGCCTACACTGAGATGAACAACCTCAAGAAGGCCCAGCCGTACTGCGAGGAAGCTTTGACGCACAACCCCAATTGTCTGCCGGCCTTGATTGGCAAGGCCACACGCCAGCTAGACGCCGACGAGTTTGAACCCGCCATCCACACCCTCAATCAGGCCAAGGAACATCACCAGAACTCACAAAAGGTGCAGGAATTGTTGCAAAAGGCTCACACATTACTCAAGAGGTCGAAGCAAAAAGACTACTACAAGGTCCTTGGTGTCACCAGAGACTCTGATGAGCGGGACATCAAGAAAGCGTACCGCAAGCTCACTATCCAGCACCACCCCGACAAGGCTGCTCAGAAGGGCATCAACGCCGAGGAAGCACAGAAGAAGATGGCTGAGATCAACGAGGCATACGAAGTTCTTTCGGATCCAGAGCTCAAGGCTAGATTCGACCGAGGCGACGACCCTAACGACCAATCTCAACAAGGCAACCCCTTCCAGGGCCAACCATTCGGCTTCCCTGGCGGCGGTGGTCATCAACAGTTCTTCCATCAACGAGGAGGAGGAGGTGGTGGTGGCTTCCAGTTCAAGCAGCAAGGAGGCTTCCAGTTCCCTGGTGGAGGGGGCTTCCCATTCTAGAAGTTTTAGATGAACATTGTCTTAATTGTCGGCTTTGCATTACTTGGAGTATATTATGGTGGCCTGGTTGGGCGCTCGAATCACTGGTCTTCTCGTGTCACTCTGCTTTTGTTATTGATTCTTCACTTTGTTCCAACATCTGGCGGAAGCGCAGATTCAACTTCTTTGCTCCTTAGATAAATTCTTATCAAGAAACCACAATCCTTTGAGGAGCCAAATCTGGCCCGTCAGAGCTCACGAGAATACGTTTCTTTGGGCAAAAGTTCTAGTCTACATCCCACCCTAATTTATCTTTTCAGCATCTAATTATGAGACCTCGACTGTTGTGATGTCTCCCCACACATTGCTCTGTCAAACTTTTGGACATTGATGGTCAAAGGATCGGCAAACGACGAGAGCGACTGTGCGTGAACCACGCAAACAAAAACAATCCACCACCTATCACATCTGCACACCAGCTGACCTTGCAAGCCTCTGCTCAACAACTATTAGCCATTTCTCGGACTTTGATCTGCTTCGGAGTTCGGACTCTGATTGATTGAGGTCGGAAACTGGCGAGATCCTTTCGGTTACATCACCATTTGTCGTGCATCGTCATCACGCTAGCTCGACTTTCTGCAAACACATACGGAGGTATATAAGCATACATTTGTACTGGGACCTCTAATAGATAAGTACAACAACTCTTAATCACCTACACGTTTTCAATCAATACTCACAACATGCCTTCCGACGTCAAGCCCCAGGACATTACCGAGAAGAATGACCCCAGTGTCATGAGACAGTGGGACGAGGCCGACTTCTCCACCAAGTTCGAGGAGTTTTACAAGATTGTGGATGGACTCAAGATTGGTCTTCTGGGCACATACCGCCCTGGTGTCGGAGTAAGCTCTTTCCCCAGTCATCATATATCAAGCTCTTGCTGACACACATATCCCAGCCTGTCACACGCTCCATGGCCCTGGCCAAGCGCACCGGCCCCGACTTCCTCTTCCTCGCCAACGCACACTCGCAAAAGTTCAAGGACATCGAGGCGAACAAGGAAGTCAACATTTCCTTCCAAGACACAAAGAGTCAAGACTGGATTTCGGTGACCGGTACCGCCACCACTGCTTCCAACAGCGATCCTCGTATCAAGGAAGTCTGGAGCCGTGGTGCTGCAGCCTGGTTCGGTGACGTTGGAGACGGTGTCCACAATGGCACTGCCGAGGATCCGAGAATGAGCTTGATCGAGGTCAAGAGCAAGTGTACGTTGCCACTTTCCCAACATACGCATCAGTAACAAACATACTAACAAGATACAGACATCTCATACTACAAGACCAACGTCGGCGCCCTCGGTTACCTCAAGGAAGTTGTTGCTGCCAATGTCACCGGTGGAGTTGCCAACACCGGTAACCTCAGACAAATGAAGGAGGACGAGATTTCTCAGGCCAGAAAGCAGCACTCCAGCATGAGCTCGTAAATTCCGCTCTCTTTCCCCTAACGAATGATGACGACAACAAAAGCTGAACCATACAGTTCTTCAAAACTCTAGTTTTGCAAGCGTTAGATTGTTAAATCAAAGAATTTTGACAGTAGTTTTTTCCGACACTTAATAAGTTCTTCTTTTGAATGTTCTACATCTGTAAGAGTCATGAGCTCAAAGTAGAGTTGAAAGTGAAGATTGATTTGCGTTGTTGCAATGAGCATTAATCGAATATCTACACATCTATAGCCAGCCACCTATTACATTGTCTATGCATTCTTCGTTATATCTTTGCAGCCACCCCTTCTTCAAGTAGAGTAAAGGAACTTGGGGTTCTCATCGCCCATATCAGCAATCTCCTCCTCACTCAAGTCTTCAATCTTGTAGTCGCGCTCGCCATTAATCCTCTTCTTGTTCTCGTGCACAAAGTACCACCACATGAATGCATACACAATCATGGCAAAAGATACCATGCCCAGCGAAACAGCATGGCCTCTGATAAAGCGAGGGCCTTGCTCCTTGGGGTACAGGAAGGATGACATGATGCCAGCACAATTGCCAAACGTGAGTTGCAAGCCAGTAGCTGTGGTACGCTTGCCGAAGCGAGGGTTGTTGGCTAGGAGCCAAGCGATGGGAAGACCGACGGCGACGTATAGACCGAGGGCAACGAGGAAGCAGCCAGCGTAGTGGACGCCTGAGCCACCGTCTGAGATCAACATTGCGTAGCCGACAATGGAGATGATGCCGAAGATGACGGTGTAGACGCCGCGTTTTTGCGACCAGTCTGAGATGCGTGCCATGATCAGATAGCTGATGGCGCCAACTGCGTAGCAAGGAATGGTGAGAACTTGCACTAAAGCGCTTGAGTAGGATGGATCAATGTTCTTGATGATGGTTGGCAGGAACGTCGAGTAGCCATAGAGCATGGTGTCGGCGCCGAACAAAGCGCAGCAGAACACCCACATCTTCCAGTCCTTGAGTCCGGCACGTACGTCTTGCCAGGCAAATTCATCAGTAACACCAATCTGCTGTAAGCGGCGGATCTCCATGATTTTCTTTTCCTCTTGGGTAAGGAACCAGGCAGTTTCAGGACTGTCGGCTAGCCACCACCAACATGCGATACCGAGAACAAAAGTTGGTATGCCTTCGAGAATGAAGATCCAACGCCATCCGCTTTGACCGGCAACTCCATCCATGTGACCGATACCGTAAGCCAGCAGACCTCCAAAGGCGCCAGCCAAAGCTGCGCTGACGAAGAGGTAGCCAATTCGAAGTCCAATCTCTCTCTTGGTGTAGAAGAATGAGAGGTAGACTGCCAATCCAGGAAACAGACCCGATTCGAAGAGTCCCAGAAGCAGCCTACAAGCAATGAGACCACCAAAGGATTGCACGATACCAGTCAAAGTCGCAATGATTCCCCAGCATACAGAAATGAAGGCTATCCATCTTGAAGGTCGACAATAGTGTTTGAGGATGATGTTTGAAGGCACTTCGAACAGAAGGTATGTAACAAACAATAATGACACTGCGGTCTGGTACTGATCAGATGATAGGTTGAGATCCTCTTCCAGTCCATAGAGACGAGCATTTCCTATGTTGACACGATCCAGAAAACTGAACAAGTATAGTAATGTGACCGGTGGGATGATGGAAAGGTCAAGTTTGCGAACCAGTCTCTTTTCGGTGGCAGGGTCGATTTCCAGTCGCTGGGTCGAGGTACCAGCAGAGACGGCTTTGTGTTCTTTGAGTTGATCTTCGTTGTCGTCCATGTTGGTAGGTATGGTCGCCAGACAACCGACGAGAGTTTCGTCAGTGCAATTGACTTTGTTCTACTTGTGTTCTCTCGCAGTCGGAAAGCAAGGATAACAGAAGGATGGAGCCGAAGAAAAATTTATCGCCTCATACAACGGAGCTAATCTCAAAACGCATCAATGTGAACAAGGTGGTGAAGGGTTGGTTGCTTGGAAATCCAACTCGTCTCGTGCATTCGAGAGAGCGAAGACCGAGCGACAATCCATTCAGACGATGACTCTTTGTCGGCGCTATTATGCCTGGGCACGCTGGGGTAGGACTGTGTGCTCTTGCGAGTCGTGACATACCACTCACGCCATCACAGGGCGTCAACGATTTTATGCGATCTTTGTGCAACATGATTGAGCTAGGGTATTTTGTACGCAAGGACTCTTGGCCTTTTCAGTCCAAGACGCTGATGTGAGAAAGGTAATTCCCAGCACCACGTCCTAGAGCGAGTTGACCGGTGAGATCAAAGTGAGAGGTGAGGGACGTAGCACGCTGGTTGGTGGGACTGCACTATAATAAGACTCGGTGCGGTGGATAATGTCGCATGAGCGGATGCGAGGGCGACGAGGCTATTGCACGTGACTCGAGTGTCGCAGCGCGCTTGGAAGTCGATAGACTGAGAAAATATTTTCCAGCCATCTCGAGCCATTTTTGGGAAAAAGACACCGAAAGCGTTTGCAAAAAATCACCAAAAGCAACGAAGCGTAAAGCATTTCTTAGACAAAATGAGCGACATGATCAAGGAAGAGCAGACGATCGCCGGACAGGAGCATGCCGAAGGCAGCGAGGACTCCAGTTCGGCAATTCGCAGACGCTCTTCGTTCGAGGGCCGTGAATCAAAGAGACAGCGTCAGTCACTGCTTTTGCAACTTTTCCCATCGCAGCAACAACCGCAACCACCACCACACGCCCGCGCAACTCCCTACCATCACCCGCACCGTCCCCTTCCAACACGCACACTTGTTGCTGCTCAACCGTCACACAGTGTTTCCTCGAGAAGTTCTTCCAACAAGAACCTCGCCATGGCTGACATCAAACCTGAACCTCAAGGCACCCAGAGTCTCCCACCTCCTTCTCTGCCTCAGCTCGTAGCCGAGCAGCACGTTCCCATTCCTTCGAGCGACAAGGACTCGCAGCGTCTCATTGTCGTGCTCTCCAATGCCAGTCTCGAGACATACAAGGCCTCGTCGGGTGGCCGCGGTGGTGCCAAAGACGACAAGTACTCGTTGCTCAACAGCGATGAGCACATTGGTGTCATGCGCAAGATGAACCGCGACATCTCAGATGCCCGTCCCGACATCACCCACCAGGTAGCCTACTTTTCTCTCTTCTGGTCGCTGTCCTCCCCTAACCAATGCGCAGTGTCTCCTTACCCTCCTCGACTCGCCTCTCAACAAGGCCGGCAAACTCCAAATCTACATTCACACAGCCAAGGGTGTCTTGATCGAAGTCAGCCCCACCGTCCGCATCCCCCGTACCTTCAAGCGTTTCGCCGGTTTGATGGTTCAGCTCCTCCACAGACTGTCCATCCGTTCTACAACATCGCAAGAGAAGCTGTTGAAGGTCATCAAGAACCCCATCACCGACCACCTTCCTCCCAACTGCCGCAAGGTCACTTTGAGTTTCGACGCTTCCGTCGTTCGTGTGAGCGACTACATTGCCGACCTCAAGCCCAAGGAAAGCATCTGCGTCTTCGTTGGTGCCATGGCCAAGGGTAATGACACTTTCGCCGACGAATTCAAGGACGACTCGATCAGTATCAGCAACTTCAGCTTGAGTGCCAGTGTCGCCTGCAGCAGGTTCTGCCACGCTGCTGAAGAAGTCTGGGACGTCATTTAGATTTCCAACGACCATCCCTACGATAACATCAAATACATACCAAGAACGACCCCAAGAAACGCCGCTTATGCAGCACTACGTGGCAGGGTGAATCACTAACCGAATGCATTGCGCTTTCGCTGGAAGGCCAACATTAAACCTTCGTTGGTCCTTACGGCGTTTATGCGCCAATCGCTTGCCATCAATTCCCTGATAGCGCTGGGTTTATCAACGCGAATAAGGAATGCTTGTACGCAGGACCTTTGTTTTGAATAGTCAACAGGAGTCCGGTGGGTTGTCAAATGCACGCGATCCGATTTGACCAACAGAGTCAACGAATAAAAGAATCTTCTGTCACCATCCCGTTCGAGATCCTCCCTTTTCTCTCGTTTGTGATTTGACCGCTTACGCGTGACACTGACAGACTATCGCAAGCATCTAGCCACTTGACCATTTTTCTTTGGACGGGTCTTGTCGGATGTCCTTGGCTAGTCGGCAAAACTCCACCAACCAGGGCAATTGCCGGGTGATAGTGTGTCGTCGTATTTAGCTTGCATGATGAAGCGCGCACTTTGTACGTGGCACGTTCAGCATGCGCATACCGCTCCTAATCTGCCACCGCACAGACAGTAGATCATATAGGCGATCGAGCCCCAGGGTCCTATTGGCGCTGGGGATCACTTTCCGGCCGGACCCGCCTACTCTCTTTGACTTGTCTGCTTTGCTGTCCACCGTACCCGAGGGGCATCTTTCGGCTGCAGGAACAAGACCTCTTCAGCCGCAGCATATATAGAACGTGCAGTAGTCTGGACGCGAACTCAACGTGTCCGTGATCGAGTCGACATGACAGCTTGGCCGATTAATCAAGTAAGTAGTGCTTTGCGGGACATGTCTGGATCTTTGATAAATCCCTGTCCTCGTCTCTGTATTCTTCTTTGGTCATTTCTTGTGCAAAGCCTGCCATGCCCGTATCACACGTCGGCTTGACTGTTTCTCACGTACCTTCTGCGTGCTCTTTCTTCCTATCAGCACTTCAACCCCTCGGATACAGATACGTCGGCAATCAAGGCAATTCTGTGGGCTTTGGCACCGACGACGCTGATTTCTTCTTGAGTCCTGAAGTATCTGGGTGAGACCTTGGTTGAGAATGGTGGTACTCAATAGCCAAGCTGATAAAGATTGTCGCAGTATTGTTCGTAGCAACGCACATGTGGCATTTTCCGCGACCAGCAAATCGGCGGTGAGAGACTTCTACGCGGCTGCACTTACCGCTGGCGGTCGACCGAACGGCGCACCTGCCTTTAGAGGCTGCAATGATTGCATCTTCAATGCTGCAGTGCTCGACCTCGACGGCAACAGCATTGAGGTTATCTATCATCAACTCGAAGAAGACGATGCATACACCACTGTCTCAGGAGGTAGTCGTGTCCTGGCATGGAGAAGAGGCATCGTACATGTTCTGGGTGATGAGGATAGGACTACCTTTATGTCAGCACGAGGAAGCCAGTCTGGAGTCGAGAACATGTCCACGTCAAGCATCGCCGATTCAACACCTCGGTCAAAAGCTCCTAGTGTCACCAGGACTGCATCGAAGCCCACCATTCCACCCGAGAGCTCCAAGTCTGGATTCCAGATAACTGGCAAAGCCATCATAGGAACTATCCTCGGTGCTGCAGCCGGCGCGGCAGTCGCTTACGCTATGGTGAAGAGCGAACAAGACAGCGCGCAACAAGAAGCAGAATTTGCCGAGGCGATGAGTGGTAAAGCTGCGTCTAGCAGAGCATCTAGTAAGACACCTAGCAAGATTGCTCCGAGTCAAGCTCAAACTAGCAAGGCAAAGACCGCATTGAGCTCCGCGACAATGAGCAAGACAGCACAGGCAAGCAGAGCACTCGAACAACCCGTTGAGAACGTGACTTCCCGACCGAGGACGAGATTACATCGCAACTATAGTACCACGAATTCTGTGGTTGCGTCTAGAGTGATGGAACAGTTCAGCGATGTTGAGTTCGAGGTCCCTGTTCGATCACGCAAGACACGCTCCGTGAGAGCATTAGAAGCAGCTCCTGAGCCTCTGACAATCGACACAAAGAGCTGCTGCAGCCCTACCTATGTCTCCCTGGCACCCGCCCCAAGGACTAGCAAGAAACTCGAGAAGTCGGAGGCGCTCTATTTACCAGCGTCGCGAGTTGTTACTCAAACTGCGTCACGATCCCCTTCAAGTCCACCATCCATAGCACCCACAGAGAGGCAGATTGAATATATACCGGCCATGGTCAGTCAGAGACCATCAATCCTGTCTCGTCGGGCGGTAACATCGCCTCCATCTGTCTGTAACACAGATCGTCAGATTACGGACGTCCCAGCAAAAGCCCAAGAATGGCCGTCACAAGATCTTGTGATTGCCCGCAGAGACAGTGCGATGAGCATGTACTCAACGCATTCGAGCAAGAGCAAGCATAGCAGACATGCTCACAGAGACACTTCCAGGAGCCATCACAGCGAGCGAAGAGACATCTCTCCCGACCGACTCAGTAGACACTCTCATCGGTCTAGCAGACATCGAGACTTGTCCATCGTAAGCCGTCGAAGCGAACATCGGAAAAGCTCTCCAGATCGATCAAGCAGATATCGCGATTCGTCTAGCCATCGTTCAACGACATCGAAGAGATCTCCCAATCATCGATCTAGTACACACAGAGACTTGTCGCCATATGATGGTTCTGATACGAGCACCATCAAAGCGAGTCAGGCCAATGGGTCACGGCATTACTCTGCTGCCGGCATACCACTACCTGAATCTCGCAAGACATCGGTCGTATCAGCAGCAGAATTGCCATTACCGGGTTTAAGAAAGACGTCCGTAGTTTCTGCCGCAGAGTACGCTTTGCCGGTTTCAAGAAAGACATCCATTGTGTCGGGTGCAGATCTGCCGCTGCCGGGCTCCAGGAGACCATCTCTGGTTTCAGCTATGGAGAAACCGCTACCAATGTCCAGAGCTGCCTCGACGATATCGGCTCACCAGATCGAGCTTCCAGGGTCTCGAGCAGGAAGCCTCATCGGCGGTATCCTCAGACGCCAAACACCAGTAGAGGAATGGACGTCGGCGGCTGGTATTCCATTGCTAGAGTCACGCAAGACCAGTATCGTGGGCAATCTGCTCAACAACGACCCGATACCTCGGATTGATGATCTTGAGACCGTAGCTCCAGACGACAGTATTTCCTGTATTGCATCTCGGCATACTCGACACAAACGTGATGAGTCTCGTCATCGCGAACGTAGCCACGACCGCGAGTCCCGGAAATCGAGTTCAAGCAGGAAGCACAGGCAAAGGTCATTACATGGTGAAGGTTCGAGACGGTCGAGTAGGCACTCGGAGGCAGGCAGCGATGCTACTGTTAAGCCTTCAAAGAGCAGTAGACGTAGTGCCGTTAGTTTGCCGGTGCATGGGAGGAGCAGGACCGGTATTGAGAAGGACGAGAAGAGGGGCCAGAGAAGTTTCGTGAGTGTTGCTTTTGGTGGTAGATAAGTGGTATGTGAATCAAGAGAACAACAACATGACCTGTGTTTGCTCAACATGAACACTTTTGTGTGGAAGGAAGGAACAGGTCTCGGAGAATTCGGGGTGCCGCCTTCGGGGAAGCCACAACGTCGATCGGGCCGAGGCCTGCTTGAGCCTCGACCCCGACACTTTTGTGGACGAGGGAATACACGACTCATCGTTTTTACAAGAGTGACCACCAGCATGATCGAGCTAAAGACATCTACTTTCTCTCCTTGAATAACTCAATCCAGTTTTGGAGTGTACTTTCATTCGTTATCGTTTTTGCAGCCGAGCTCAAGAACGTCTCTGCCCAAGGAAGCCACCAGGAAAATCATCGACCGATTGGACCATCTAATACACTGAACACAGCCGTGACTGACGATGGATATGGAAAAGAAAACACAACAAAGCCTACCCTCTGGTACAAACTCGCAGCCATCGCACCTAGAAAAAAGCTTAGCTCTTGCTTTGTCGCGACGTCGGCAAGCTTCAACACTTCGCAACCTCACTCTCCCTACTGCCAACGCCATCGACTTCAGCTCAAATGATTTTCTCTCTCTGTCAACCTCTTCTACTCTCCGGGAACTCTATCTTCGCGAACTAGCCGCTCGCCCCGACTTCCCTCTAGGTAGTGGCGGCTCAAGACTTCTCGATGGCAACAGCAGATATGCGGAAGCATTGGAGAAAGATATTGCAGCTTTCCACGGTGCAGAGGATGGTTTACTATGCAATTCTGGCTTCGATGCCAATGCGGGGTTATTCTCGGTTCTACCGCAACCTGGAGACATCGTGGTGTATGACAGCTACATCCACGCAAGTGTGCACGATGGCATGAGAGCAAGTCGTGCTGGGGCAAACTTTGCGTTCATGCACAACTCTGTCAAGGATTTGCGAGCTGTTTTGAAGAGGTGTATCAACTCTGATGAAAAGTTCAGATTTGGTCGACGAAGCATTTTCATTGCTGTCGAGGCAATCTACAGCATGGATGGCGATGTCGCACCACTCAGAGAGATTGTTCAAGCAGTGACCGAGTTGCTGCCCAACGGTAATGGACATATCATCGTGGACGAGGCACACTCTACAGGTGTTTTGGGTCCACAAGGAAGAGGTTTGGTCTCGGCGCTTGGGCTAGAGGACAAGATAACCATTCGTTTGCATACTTTCGGCAAGGCAATGGCTTGTAATGGTGGTGAGTCTTTTCCTGATCGGTTGCACATATTGCTGCCATGTCTGACAAACGAACATAGCTATCATACTCTGCAGTCCGTTGATCAAGCATTACCTGGTCAACTACGCACGACCACTGATCTACACGACCTTCTTGTCCTTCCCAGCGCTTGCTGCTATCAGAGCTGCATACACGTTTCTGTGGAACGACAACAGCACTGCACTTGCCACACATCTCTTCGACCTAATCGGCCTCTTACACGAAAGACTGTTTGCTCTCACTTCGAGTCTACCATCATACCAACGCCACCTCCTCCAAGTACTCGAGGAGTGCCCACCATCACCAATATTCTCGGTGCTAAGTTCAGATCCGCGTGGTCTGGCCAAATTTTGCCAGGAGAAGAACTTCTTAGTTAGACCTATCGTACCGCCGACCGTCCCGCTAGGCTCCGAACGAATTCGTGTATGCTTACATGCTGGCAACACGAGGGCAGAAGTCGAGGCGTTGGTAGCAAGGATCACCACATGGGTGGAACAGAAGACAAGGTCACCACTAGCGAAGCTGTAGCCATTTGTAGACTTAGGATTTTCGGAGAGTACGGTCTACTTTGAGAGGCGCTTGGAAGCAAAAGCCTCATATATCGTGTTGCAAAGGTAGTGCAAGCAGAGGTGGAGCAAGCAAGGAAGAGGACCTCTTGGAGAACGTCAAGATCCAGCTTTACGAACGCTTGCGCTCCAAGCTGTCAAACTCCCACACCTTCTCCAGCAAAATAGTACAGGAGAATATTTTGAAGACCTGGTCTCAACGGAGACAATTCAGTAATTCATGATGATGTCTATGTAGTGTGTAGCTTGTTTGATCCACGAGCGTGGCAGCGTTGAGCGGCGTCGAATAAGATACTCCCTGGCGTCGGTTATCAAGTTGAAGAGCTCGGTTAAGCTCGCTTCAATGGCGGGCCCTGCACTTTGTCCGTTTCCACAACACAACTACTCACAGGATCAATCGGGATGCTCGAAGGGCTGGAAGAATACGCAGAAAAGGCTGAAACAGAAGAGAAATCCGAGAAGGCCAAAAGACAACGATGGCCAAGACCTTGTAGTATCTGTCAGTCCCGTAAAGTCAAGTGCGACCGAGCAACACCATGTACGAATTGCCAACGCCGAGGGGAGGAGCATCTCTGTATACCTGAGGCCGACCGTCCTGCTGGCCAAAAACGCAAGCGAAGAAACATCATTGGCAATGTTGGTGTGGAAAATCTCCTGGTCGAACGTTCTACACCTATCGCTACGCCCCCGGATCCACCAAGCGAGCCCGTCTGGTCTGCATCCGAGGTTGCAAATGGTCAACCACAAAACAGCTTTGAAAGTCTTGACCAAGTCTGCGTGAACGCATTGTCAAAAACACAGATGCACATCAGGCCACAGCCGAAATGGAATCACTTGGTTCTTCCAAACATCAACACCAGCAAGGCTCTTGTAGCACACGACAGAGTCTGGAATTCATGGGTGCACAATGCACTCTACTATGCTCGATTCGAGAAGGAGCACGAAACTTTTCTTATCATGCGTCAGTCGGGGAAGCCGATTACTTCTATGGAGTCCTCGTGGTTAGCCTTGTACTTTGCCGTTCTTGCCGTCAGATTTCATGTTCAAAATGTCTTCGATATTCCTGCTAACTCGACTTATAGGGGTCTTTGATGAGCATGAGCGAAGAACAAGCGGATACACTAGAGTTTCCAATAGCGGACCATCCGACACTATCTCGCCGATGGTACGATGCAGCGCTGTTCTGTCTTGACGATGCAGAGTACATGCGGAAGCCTAGCGTGCGGACTGTTCAGACCATCGCTGTCTTGGGAATGTGTTTCGATAACGTGGGAGACCACGATCTTCGACAATCAATGTGGGTTGCCGCCATCAGGATCGCCCTCAAACTCAGTCTGAATTATCCAGAAAAAATGGCTGCTCCACTTCCCATGCCTGTGGAACAATGCATTCGACTTTGGTGGTCACTTGTGATTCATGACTGGGTCCCAGTGCCGGGATACACGCCTCTTATCCCCGAGCGCGAGACCAGGTGTACGCTACCTGGAAGCCTTCCCGACTCCGAAGACTTGGCTGTCGAACATGCAGGTCACACAATATCGGCAATCCGTTTCCAGTCCTTCAATGCTCGTGCGGCAGTCGTCTACAACAACTTTTACTGCTCACTCTACAACGACTCCATGACTAAGAGCGAAGTTGTCCGACAGGCCGATGAACGGCTGCGTCAACTTACTGCGAGGCTGCCCGAGTATCTCAAGCCAGGAAGCTCGGCACGAGATGCTATCGTTACGGAACTCGAGGCAAAACACCCTTGGGTACGCTGGCAGCGTGTCAGAATAACTTTGACATACCTCACGCTTCGTCTTTCAATATACTCTGTACTGGAATCTAATTGGCGAAGCCAGCCAAACGAGTTCAACTGGGCAAGATCGATGTGTCTACAGGCAGCATGTGACATGACGTCGATAGACATGAACTGGAGCATACCAAAGTTCTACCGTCGGCACTGGTTAGTCTTCCAATTCCCAGATGGTGCTCCAAGATTTGACGATTTGTGCTAATCTCTGTGTGCTTGTAGGTTCTATTCCATGAGTTTGCTCAAAGCTGCCTATGTGATCACACGTGAAGCTAGTCAAGGAACCTCCACCATTATACCTCCTAGCATGGACTGGAAAGCCCACATCACAGGCTGCATCGCACATCTCGAAGAGACACAAGCTTGGAACGACTTTGCAGCGACCGCGGCCAAGACCATCCGTCAATTAGCTATATCCGCATTAAAAGAAACATAAACATAAACGCAGCCATGGAATAACAACAAAAACAAAAAAAGTCAAAAGGTGTAGATTCAAGTCTTTTGCTGTGATTCGGCTTCCACCCAGATGTTGCTATAGTCTGTAAAGGTTTATTGATTGACGCTTGATGCAGATACCTGCTCATCATCACCTTCGACCCTGAGCCTAACGGCGAACTGCCAGTTTGACTCTTCAGATGCCCAGGAATCTCTTGAACCACGTCCGTCGCCAGTTGCTCTGGCCCACTGACACAGCTTGGCCAATATCAATCCCAAACGTCTTTTGCCCTTCATTTTCCTTTTCCCACCATCCTATGCTAAAGAGATGGTCCTTGAAGGGGGTTGTCTCGGCAAGCTCCTTGTCAGACAGGTGCTCGGCTCCAGGGGGTTATCAAATCCAAGAATTCAGAGTTGGCAAAAAGACTGGCTTGAGCTGCAATACTGCATGGATCTTTCGGAAGCAGCTCTTTGCTGTCAAAGAGAACAGGAGCAATGACCGTGCACACCCAGATGATGCCAAGGAGTCCCTCCAAAATGCCTGTAGATATCCGACTCTGAAACAGGCGTTGACGGTTTTCGTCGACAAGAGTCACCGGCACTTGAGGCGGTCCACCCGTGAAATTGGTGTTGCGCATGTTGGAACTGAAATACTGGGTCAGAAAAGTGTCGTAGATCTGGCTTACTCGGCTTGCCAATGTGGCAGCATTGGAAGGTTTGAAGAAGTCCTGTCCATCGCTTCCATTCAATGCAGCCATGAAAAGACTATCATATGGCTCAGATGGGCCGTTTGCCAGATAGTTGTTGATACTTTGACTCATGAAAGGCCAGCAGCTAGGATCTCCGTGTACAGGTGAGGTCTTTGTAGGAATAATTCCAGTCACAGACAGCTGTGGAAGTGCATAGGAGATGTTGAGTTGAGCCTCTTCCATGTTATAATAGCAAGCAACTCCTCCCATGTTCAGTGACGTGTTGGACCGTTGATCCCAATCACCATAGATCAACGTCAAGTTAGGACACTGATGATTCGAATGGGCCAAGGAAGAGGAATTCGTCCACCCTTTAGGGTCCATAAACCCAGCCGCGGCGAGGTCTAACCCAACATCCAGTGTTTTGGAGAACAGAGTATTGTTCGAATCAATAGCGAAACCAAGAGACAGCAGACCTGGTGTGCAAAACTCGTATTCAGTCGTGTACTGTGGCGAGGAACAATCACAATCCGTGAGATCAGGATGTGTAAAGTTGAGGTAAACCGAGTTTGGATCTGGCATTCGCCACTCCAATCCGCCAATATTGGATCCATCGTTACGCAATGTGTACTGGAAACCAGATGGCTCCATAGCTTGACAAACCTATGGAATTAATCAGTATGGATCCGAAGACGACATGACATAGACCGCGTGGAGTGCATGGCCCTCAACAGACACAACGCTTTCTGTGCCTTTCACAATGACCGATATATTGGCTGTTGGAAAGAAACTTGCTTTGCTTACAGTATGTGGTTGGTAGCCAGGTGTACTCATCGAACTGGACGACACATTGACCAAATTCCACAGGTCTTCCACCTGTGGGAACATGTAGTTTTCAAAGGTTCCATCAGGGTAAGGAATTGCTTGTTGCACCAACAGATTGGCGGAATTGAGCGTAGCCTGATCCCATACGTCAAATGAGCAATCGAGATATTTAGGAGGCTCGCCGTCACGGCGAAAGCTTCGGGCCTCGAATTTGGTCAATTGTTCCACTGCATGGGTGTCTAGTGTTTGGTATCGTGGTACGGGCTGTTCGTTGAAAAGACCACTAACGACTATAGTGAGAAATGGACTGAACAGAGTAGATACCGAAACGCTCAGCACTGCCCATCGGCTAAATCGGGTACTGCTGAAACATCTGAAAAGCGACGTCTGGGCGAGGTAGTCGTGGAACAGAGTCTGTTTCGCAGTGCTGGTACCTGCTTTTAGGACCAGATATGCATCTAGGGCTTCGATAGAAAAAGCTAGAGACTGTCCAAGGAGTTTGATTGATGTCAGGATGACTGCAGGTATGACAGTCCATGCGTAGTGTTCATAGCCATTCATATTAACATCAACCAATCCGTGACGGATCTCTGATAGATGGAAAGTGACTTCAAGTGTAATAATGGCCGCCGATGGAAGGACCAGGAGAAATATTCGCATCCACGCCGACAGAGCGATGGGCTTCCACCAAGTGGTAGTGCTGTCCGGTAAGCTAGGGATAGGGTGCGGTCCCGGGTCACTGATCACCACCACGCTGCCGTCAAGCTGTGAGGTCAAATGACACCGCTGACTGGATAGTAAGCGCTCTACATCTCTGGTAGGGCGACCTCCAGTGTGCTTCAACGTGCTCATTATATCCTTGCTTCGGACGAGTATGGCAGCCACACGACCTAAAGATGGCATTTCTGCCAGATCCACCACTAGCGGTCGGATAAACGATAAGACAATCGCGCAAACCAGAATGGTAGCTATAATAGCTTCCAAGACGTCGGACGTCACTTCACGAATGAGAAGACGGAGCTGATTCACTCGAAAGATGCCCGCAATTTGCTGGGACGAACTAGTTAGCAAGTGCTGATTAGCGATCTGAGCCCACACGGCAGTGAACAGGCGCCGAGATTCTGCTTCTAGCACTCGAGAATCCATGTACTTTACTGGATCTGCAAGATCAATTTCTTGTAGGATACTGAAGTATGTGTCATAAGCATACATGTCAGTTGTTGTCGAGATAGTTTTGGCGGCATCAAGAACCGAATTGTTGAATGCTAACGCCATGTCCCAAGAGGAGACTCCTAGAGGTGCGGAAGTGTTTCCATTGATTACTTCACCGATCGAGTCGGACGGATCGGTGGTCACCAGAGCCTTCTGCAACTTGCCCGTGGGTTGGCAGAAAAGCACAGTCGAGTTGAGCTCGAACGAATTCATAGGCAGCATGATTGCATCCCCCTTGTTGCCAAAGTGGAGGTTCTTCGGCAGCGTGACTTGAGTGAATGTAAGAACTAGATACCCTAGATCGGCATTACCAGCTTGTGGACATCTCTGTACCGTTGCAGCGCCCACTCTCTGCCGAGCTGGGTCTACGATGTGATCGGAGCTGTCGTCAGAACGAGTCCCAATGTCGATCAGATCTGTGGTGCATTCGGAGTCCGACAGACTGGCTTTCAAACTCCATCCGCTTATCGTGACACGCATCGTGGCATTCGCAACGTAACCGATGTGACAGTCTAGATCCGCAGAAAACACATTGACATTGGCAGTCTTGGAGACTTCGGACCCTAAAGCAAAGTCAGCTTCCGGTAATGCATACGTTTCTGTTACGTTGTGTCTCAATCCTAGTGACCTCCGTGTAGCCTCGACTACTTTGAAAGTACCGTACAAACGATAGTCTAGCCACACTCACCAGGTAACTCATGAACAGGTGCAAATGGTTCTATTGCGATAAACTCGTTTGTGTGCGGCGGATAGCCTTTCCAAATGCTTTCAGACATGACGCCCTCGACAATTAGTACTGGTAGAGTACTGGTAGAGCATTGACAATGATGATGTTCGGATTGAGGTCGAATCTCCTGACGGCCATCATGACTTCGTTTTGGTGAACGAGCGTTGGCTCCAATACGAATAAACCAGTAGATATGATCGTGGCCAAGATGATCAGTTGAGATCCCAGTGTCGATACCATGACAGGCCAATGCTTCGCTCGCATAGATCTCCAGAGCACTAAGATCGTGTTTGGCGAGACATAGTCCAGCAGCAAACTGTTTTTGGCGGTCTGTGGGCAATCCGCCATCAGCTTCCAAGGCATGATGACCTTTGTTTGGTATTCAAGAGCGCCCCAAAATACTGCCAGCATGGAAAAGACTTGAAGTGATTAGCTCGAGCTGTCAAGCATAAGAATTGAACATTACCAGCAGTGGGTCCATAGGTCCACAAGTAGTGTATTCTCTGGGTTGTGGTTGCTAGGCCTTGATTCTTATTCGAGATGTGTTGGGCTATTTCCAACGCAACCATCATCAGTACGAGGATGATCATGAGGCATATCAAGTGTAGTCGACGCAGTGCCCAAGGGGTACGATGGACGCGACTATGTTTCAAGTCTTCTTTCTCGGCAACTGGGTGGATGTAAACATCGTACCCTTTAGCAATCGAGTACGCATGTTCGTTAGAATCGTTCGCGTCTGAAACAGTTGGGTTTCGAGAGCTATCCGTCGCCGTTTGGTTGATATCGTACAGTGAATGCGATCCACGGTCATCAAGGGAGATTTCTTCGGCTCTAAAGTGTGAATCGAGAAGCCTACTGAGCTCGATGGCCTCGGGGCTTACCATAATGTGGATGCGCAATTCTCAGGGAGGAGGGTCGATCCATCTTGGTTATAAGAAACACCCAAAAACAAGGGGCGGCAAGATTGACGAACAAGGCTGGATATCCTTGTCAGCAAATGTAGCAGTAGCGCGGGCGCCTGCAGCCTGCAAATTAAAAGGCTGTGCTGTCTCCAAGACTGTGCATCGCCACGGCCCGACCACTCGATCTGCGAGAACATGGTCGAAGATAGGTCCGCATAGCTGAGTGGTACAATATTCTGACTTTTGTTGTCCGATAGAACAAGCACATTCGAGGAAGGGTCGGTCCAAAAGAACGGAAGCTTGCTCCGTCCGATCGGCAATCAATTCACCGAAAAGGGTTTTGACAGCACCAACTTCCACCAACTTTGCTTGTGCCTTTGGCTATTATGTCGAACATTGTCAAAGTGATGAACCAATGGCGATTTTTTTTCTAGTAGAGATGCACAAAGGACAGAGAAAGAAGAAATCGCATGAATTCTCATTTGTCGAGGTCATTGTTTTTCGATCCAGATGGAAATGTCAAGAATCACTGGGTGAGAAAGTGCAAAAGGTCTGGACAAACAATGTAGTGCAAGATGAATAGAGCAATCAAAGGCAACATTTGAAGTAGAGATGTGATTCTATGTAGAGGAGAGTGCCACACTAGTACTAACACATTGATACAGCATTTACTTTGTGCCTCATAGGCTCTCAAAGATTGGATCGAAATCCATCGCGCCCCAACTATATCCATTGTTCAGAGACGCGACATCGTCAGTGAAAGACTGCCAGTTGAACCATGATGCTTGCAAGGGATCGGATGATAAGGTGTTCCACCCCTGGCTGATGTCCATCACAGCATTCATCGGCATCAGATCCATCGCAGAGGTCGTGTAGGCCGACAAGTCGTCCACATAATTGTCGGACGGTCCTGGTATGACCATGGTTGGTGCCACTGTCGATCTCTCCTGGCGCTTCTTCTGTGCAACTCGCATCAACTTTTTGATCGGCCTCCATAGTGGACCTTGAGTTCCTTCGGCGATTTGACCCGAGAGTCCATCAAACGAAAGTAATCCAACTGTCCACGCTCTTTCTAGAAGCTGTGCATCATACTGGTCAGGATTACACAACTCTGCCAGCAGAACAGCCAGGCCGTGCCAGTCCACAAAGCCTTTGATGATCCAATGCCACGGCTCGGTCGTCTCGCTCAGCAAGCCACGCTTGACCTCGAGTGCTTCAACAGCGAGGAGCAAGATGTTCATATGTTCGGGCGGAGGTAGGGTCAGTTCGGGATGGCGCTGGAGCGGTCGGACCGCGTACAACTGTGCACATCTAAGAAGAACCTTGGTAAAGCTGATGGAAGCAAAACGAAACACGCCATCTTCTTGAATGTGTGATAAGATGTCTTCTTCAAAGGTACGCTCAAGTCGCGCAATGGCGTCCTGTCTGACTTTCCACGAACTCTGTATCGGGGTAGGTGGCTTTTCTGCTTCGCCTGGCAATACCCAGTTCAATTCTCGTAAGAGCTTGTTGCTATGGCAATGGATACTGTAGAAAACCATGCCGGTTGGGGAGCTTGTGCTTGACAGAGTTGGAGGTCCATGTAGTGAGTAGTCCGAGTCGACATGGTCATTTGGACGTTTAGTAGTCCACCCTCCTGAGACTATCATCAGATCACTTCCTCGGTCCATAGCGGCTTGGTAGTCCAGTGCTTTCAGCGTGTACCATATGCGACGACGTACTTCAGCTTGGCCCCAAGGTAAATTTTTATAGGCTTCTTCCCGATGAAGTTGTAAAGATTGAGCCATTCTGACTGCCAGGGAGATTAGCATCCAACTTTGTTGATCGTCTTGATGTGACCTCAGAGCCGCCTGTTCATTGATTAGCTGACTTCTCGCAACTTCTATATGTTCGACTCACAATGTAGAGTAACAATGTCTGTAGGCTTACGAGGCTTGGTCTCTTGACAATTCCAACCTGTGAAAGGCACTGGAAAGTTGCTTGTTGCCATTCGATTCTCAAATCTTCTCTTTTCTTGTTGAATGCAATCAGGCAATGCGAATTGCTAATACTGCATATGCATGCGTAGAAAGCACTAGCCATGAGTGCCTGGATGGCTGGACTTTCTGGCGCATGACCCAGGTAAGGTTCCTTTTCGGTCAAGAGTTTCTCGAAACTAGGCAGGTGAACAAACTTCAAGATGTAGTCGACGTTGCGTCGGAAGATCTTGATATATTCCAACACATCACTGTTAGAGACGACGGGAATGGGAACAGTGACTGGCTGTGAGGTAAATAGCAGATCCCCAGGGGTACTATTGCTGTCGGTAGGCACAGAAGGAGGGCTTGAATCAATATCATCCTCATTGTCGTTATCGTCGTCCTCATTATCAAGCACCGTGTGAATGTCATTGAGCTCATGGGCCAGTCGAGTCCAGAGCGTTGACCCCAGTGGCCACCTCGTGGTATCAGGAGTGGCCTCACGAGAGTCAAAAGGTTGTTGCTTAGATGGGAAAGGGCCTGAAGAAGTTGACGTTTGAGTCTCGCTGTTGGTCCGCGTCTTTTGCGGCAAGGATTCAAGGTCTGGATTTTCGGGTAGCAAACCAGAATTGAGAGATTGAACAAGGCCTTCCAGGCGATTGATTCTGTTGCGTAGTTCTGAGTTTATGCCCTTACGACCCCCATTTCTCCCACGTGGTAATCTGGCGCGGACGACAGGGATACACTCCTTCTGCGAGGTCACACAATTCGAACATGGGTTCTGCTTGTCGCACTTGATTTTACCTGAAGAGGGTCAAAGAAGAATATCGAGTATTTGACCAACTGACTCACGTTTTCTGCACAAGGTACACGACAGTGGCACAGCGGCAGGGGATTGGGAAGCGACAGGCGATCTCACGCTCGCAGTATTCATGTCAGCGAGAGCCAAAAGACTTGGTCGGATGGAATCTCGCTCTTAGCATTAAACGTGCTGGAAAATGAACCTGAAGGCTTGAGGCAGCGACCATGGATGCGGCATCATAGACTGCGAAGCATAAATTGCGCACGGACGTTGGATCCTTCGTGGAAGAAGTGTCCTTCATGTGATTGGCAACCAGGCACGCTCAAGGCAATTTCCAGGCTCACAACAATGGCAAGGCTTCCCAGCGGTCTCCTCAACGATCAGGATTGTTTGCTCGGTATCTGGACATGTGCTTAGTTAGCCGGATATGCTTTCTTGTTGCAGAGAGTCGTTGGACCCCTGACGAAAAGAAAGTGTCAACAGTCAACCTCGGCTCCTCCCCAGCGCGTCCCCGGCCTTGATGGAGCAGAAGCTTGTTTGTTCAAGTATCGCCGTCTCCCCCTGTCAAGCTTGTTCGACATCTATGATCTTGTTTGAAGGAAGAGCGATCGAGCATGACGCAGTCGGCCTCTTCGTCAGCGGCCAGTCCTGCTTCCAGTGGCAGCCGACCGCAGCTGGATGCCGTCACGCGCAATGCGCTTCGCTATACCATCAGTGCGAAGGAGTATGAATTACTTCACCAATACCTCGCATCACGCGCCCCCTCGGTACAGAAGCGTGCTCTCCCACCACGTCGATACGAAGCCATTGTAGAAAGCAAGCACGATGCCAGTGTCTCTACAGTACGAGCCAGTCTGCGCGTCTTCGCCATGACCTATGCCGCCCTCAAAGGCTGGGACGTCGTTTCGCGCAGACTACGGCCAAACAAGTAAGACTGTCCATACCAGCGCCTTGTACCCAGCGCTGACCAAGTTCGAATAGCACAAATACAAAGAATACAAGCCCCAAAGCATCCCACCTACGCCTGTCGGCCTCGATGTCTCTCATCCTGCTGTTCCACCGTCTACTATATCGCTTCTTCCTCCGTCTCCGGACTTCGTTGCTCGAACCCTCGGCTCGCCCCTTCCGCCGTCGGAATCCTCGCATCAGTCTTGGCCTGACATCGTCGTACACACCTGCCGTGGGTGCAGCACTGTCTGGCCTCTTTCTGGGCGTGTGCCCTGCCTCGCAATTGCGAATCAGCGTTGCAATCTACGCCTTCAGTCGCTCTCTGGAGTTTGCCTACAATGCTGCAGAGGAGAAGGGTATCTGGGGGAAGAAGGGCAAGCCTGACTGGGTAGGAAGCTGGATGCTTATGCCCTTTGCTTGTGGACAACTCTTGCACGCTTTCGTCTTTGACCGCGAATGCTTCCCTGCCAACTACGGCAGCTTTATCCTCAAACGCAGTCCCGAATACATTCAGCAACGTCCTTCTGCCTACCCTATCGACAAGGCCTGGCCTGCCACCTTTGATGTTGTCGATGGTCTGGCTGAAATCTCGCGCCTGCGCTGGCCAGCATTCGTCTCTCCCATCCTCTTCCCAGCCGTCAAACAACATCTTCCTGCATCCATCTCGCATCTATCGCCCATCACTGCTCCGGCACACCCTGCCATCACGAATACCTCTTGCGCTCTCCTTCACCCTCACGACCCGTCATGCATGCGCACATATGTCAAATACTTCATCGCCGCCTTCCCTTCTACCGCCCGCTTCTTCACCCTCGTCTATGCTGTTTTCGCCCTCCTATCCTACAAATCCTTCATCCAAAATCCCATGCAGCAGCTCAACCGCCTGGCCGCAAAAATCCTGCGCATGTCTCTCTTCATCACTGGTTCAATCGGTACCGCATGGGGAACCATCTGTCTGTTCGCAACATACCTCCCTCGCAACACGCTGGCTACACAACGATGGTTCCTTAGTGGCTTCCTCAGTGGTCTCTGGGCTTTTGTCGCGAGAAGAGGCCAGCGTAGCAGCTTCATCTACTCTGCACGCATGAGTCTGGATTCCTTCTGGAAGGTTGGCGTCAAGAGAGGTTGGTGGAAGGGCGTCAAGGGGGGAGACGTTATGCTCTTTGCCGCCAGTCTGGCCCTCATTGATGTCTTGTATGAGACACAGCCCAAGGCCGTCAGAGGCGCTATGATTCGCAAGGGCATGGGTGTATTGAGAGGGGAGGGGTGGGTCGACCGTACAATCACTCAAGAGGAGCAGAGCAAGTCAGAGTCCGAGACTACAGACAAGAAGGAAGAGTAGAGGTTGCAACGATTTATGAACTGGAGTCATGAAGGATGAGTTTTGTACGATAATGGTTTGGTTTGGTTATACTTCTTGATCATAATGTTTTGCACTCGACTACTCATGTCCTTCCAAACCTTCCTACTTCTTCTTTGTGTCGTCATGTCGGTATGCTCCAGAGAGCAAACAGCGATATCGGCACGAAGCCTATACTCTGAAGCTCTCCCTCTCTTCCGCCCACTCTGTATCAGAACAAAAAAGAGTTGCTTTTCCAGTCTGAACAAAAACAGAGATGGCAGATTAGCGACGGAATCGAATAGAACATGTGGACATTGGCTCAAAGTGTTATAGGAGACCACGAGCTAGACTGCTCTCGCTACGCCACTCTCCTATTGGATGTTGGACCTGCAACTTCGGAGCAACATGATAATGGCAGATGATTTATCCCTGACTCGGATCTAGATCTGTATTCAGAGGCACTCGATCCCGAGGGCGCTGGTTCTGAACTCCAGGCATGGGTACCTATTGCAGTCAAGTTTGATACTTCTTCAGATTTGTATATTGCTTGTGAGCATTCACACTTTTGAGCAGCGTTTGGGTGTTGTCCCATGTTTGAGATGAAGATACAGTCACAAATGAAAGAGAATAAATCGCGTATCGGGGACAATGGAGACGAGGTTATGTATGATGTCTCTCTGGTTATATTTTCTGGTATGATGCTCTTGCTAGCGCTGTTATACTAGCTTTTGAATACTTCACTGGGTCTCCATAGGGTTGTAATGATTGTTTTGCAGGCCTGACAGAAACGAAGTTGTCATGTGATGGCCTAATCGATGTAGTGATATCGTCTGCAGGTATCAGCTCCCATAGTTGTAAGAAGGTCTGGGATTCTCTTACTAATGTCCCGATGATTGCCGAATCTTCTTCTCCAAAGAGTAATGTCTTCTCTCCAGAGCTCCAAAGAATGGATGCAGGGATCTCCTCAGTTGTACCACTAAGTCCACATCGTGATGTCTTTGCATTTCTTCTTCAAATGCTTCTGGCTGTTCCCTCCAGGTCCATGTCCAACTGGGTACCAGCCACATGCGATAGTGCCTTGGCTATAGCTATTCCAGTCGCTATCCTCGTACTGCCTGACGTTGCGACGAATAAGTTCCTCAAAGACTTGACCAACAGTCACAGCGTCTCCATCCTGATTCTCGATGACAACTCCGTCAAAGTTGATGCGGCTGACTGGGGGTGATGTTGCATTGTGCTCGTGCCCTCGGGCGTGGAGAACCGGGATTCCGTTCTCTTGGTCGAATTCATCGGCGCACTCTGCCGTGACGAGAAAGGGGTCCTCGGGCAGCAACATGTCTTTGTAGAACATTGTGTGTTGGATAAAAGGATGGCAGACGAAGGTATCCATATCGATGGTATCGTCTTCGTGTTTGACATCTTTGGCGCGGAACATTTTGTGGTCCAGAGCAGAATAATAGGCGATGGCTCTCAGCGTCCTGCTGGTTTCCGAGCAGTCTCTCACGTCGAAGTAGTCGAGGTATGAAAGAGTTTCCAGCAGCAGCTCGTTGGGAAGGTCATGTATGGTAGGCATGATGGAAGTAGGATGCAAGATGCCAATGTAATCAGAGAATGAACGTGGTTGACATGGAGTTGATTGGTGTTGTGTGGTTCTGGTAGCTGATCAAATACTCTGAATTGAGAAGCAAGCGCTTGATGTTTATGTCATGAACGCACCTTCCCAGCTTTGTAGATTATACTTGGAGCTTCCACTTCACATTGGCCAACAGCGATTAAGACCCCTGGAAGGCAGCGTATGACAATTTTGACTGACCATCAAAAGGACTCCATGCTTTGGAATTATCATAGCTATCTATCTAGAGCTAATACTAACCCTAGCTCTCGACCAAGAGACACTGGACGCTCTTGCAGCTGTGTGATTACAGATATTGCGCATGAAAGTGGACAGTCATCTTGCGAGCAAATATTGAGTATTAATATGTATCATGCCCGAGCTGAGTGGTTCTGTTAGTAGCTAACATCATTCGAAGAAAGAGCAACTTTGCTGGATGATCATACATCCCAATCTGCGCTTTGACAAAGCTTGCACACCTCAAGAGCCCCAGTAGGCCTCGAGGATGAGCTGGTTCTTAGTGGATGCCTTATGCTTGTAAAATCCTTCGAAGAAGTAGTGGCATCTATCGTAAGAGATACCACGCCTGTAGTAGTCGCAAAGCCCTTGCATCACGTCCTGGACAGTGAAGGCATGTTCCGACTCGACCTTGATTTGGGCGTAGCCGTAAGGGCTAAGGTAGAGGCGAGTAACAGCGGGTTCTGTGGCATTCTGTTTGGCGGCGGATGAGTCGGTCAGAGCTAGCTCGCGGATGTCGGATGTGCCGTCGGGCTTTACGTTGCAGAGGAGCAAGGTGGCTCTGTCGATCTTGTTACGACAGATGTAGGACAACTGGTTGAGAGCAGGGTTGATTTGGAGCTTGTCGACATCGATAGGTTCGGCAGGCTTGATGGCCTTGGTGCGAAAGAAGATTTTGTCGAAGGCAGAGTGCTCAGTGATGATCTTGAAGGATTTGTTGACTCTCGCGCATCTGGTCAAGTCTTTGAGGTCGAAGTACGAGAAGATCTCCATCTCCAACTTGTTGGGAAGGTCGTTGAAGTCAGGCATCTTGAACGTTGCTGCGAAGGATTGCAGGTGTTGCGATGGGTGCCAGATGAAAGTTGTGAAGATGGTAAGCCGATATGAGTAGGAATGAAGGTTGACGAATCTGCGCGATGACAAAGGTGATGCAGAGCAATGTGGAAGGAGCCAGCCACAATGCTCTTGCCTGTTGTCTCAAGGTTGCCTTATCACTCGTGTTGGTAAGTTTTTCTTTGTCTACTCTATAGCGGAGTTGGTGTTTGTTTGGAACTTGTCAAGCCAAACAGTGCTCAATGGTCTTAGACTGAGTGGAATAGATTGGTCGGACAAGATAGCAATCGCGCGTATTCATTGTCCCAAGTCTGCGGGCCCGTTCCCTCGCATGCCCACGTTGAGACTCCATCAATCCGAAAACACACTCCGGCGCTTGCTTGACCAGATCACTACTTGAGTAGGTGCGTTTTATCTTCAAGTTCGTTGCATGCAACTCTACTGACTTTCTCCTTGTCTGCACGCTCACAAGCCGGATCTCATGGTAACCATGAAGTACGACAAACGACTCTCCATCCTCGATGGTGGCTGGGGTGCGCAGGTGGGTCCTGATCTCATGTTTCGGCAGCTCGAAGAAGGATACGACGAAGGACCAGACAACATTGCTCTGATCTGCACACACCAGTCCTGGGGACATCTGAGGGACATTGTGGGAGACAAGCCTGTCGCCGGCTGCTTAACCTGGACATATCGTCAATTGATGAGAGCCGCCCGAGATCTTGCGCTTGTGTGGGAGGAGTATGGAGTCAAGAGAGGAGACACTCTTGTTGCCTTTCTTCCAAGTTGCGCAGAGTGGGCGCTTGGCTTCTGGGTCGCGGCCATTCTCGAGCTTACCTTCGTACCTCTGGATTCTGCAAGTCTGGCCGTGAACAGCCCCGAAGAACAAGAGTACCCTCTTGAGCTACTGAAGGCTAGTGTGGTCCTAGTCTCCAACCTCAGGGATGCGTACAACTTTGACGAGCTCTATTCGGACTTGTCCACACCAGTCAAATTCAAGATCGTTTGTCACGAGCGAGTCGACTCCTTCTTCCGTGGCTGGATCAATTTCGAACCCCCAGAGACATACAGGCTTCGAGTATCCAGAGCTGGAGACAAACCCTGCCGACCGGGTCCAGAAGAACGTGCTGTCGCTGATGATCGCATTGCGGTGGTCCTTTTCACTCAAAAAGGCCCTGAACACCTTCCAAAGGGCTGCCCATTGACTGTCCTAAATATTCGGACTGCGCTCGTGAACCAGTATATCCTTCCACAGCAGAGATACCTGGTTACTTGCCAGTCCTCGAGCAGTGCAACTCTTGAAGCAGTACTGGTTGCATGGAAGAGGGGTGCAACTATTGTGTTTCCAGGAGCCTTCTTTTCTGCACAGGCAGCTCTCTCCGCGACCGAAGTTCACCGCTGTACGCGTCTTGTGTGTACTCCACCACAACTCGAGGAACTGATCAAGCACCCTTCACGATCACAGAGGGACCTCAGCTCTCTCGAAAGCCTATCAGTACATGGAGGGTTGGTGAGCGCGAAATTGCTAGGCCAGGGACAACACGCACTACAAACTCAATGGGCATCATCGTCCCTGACAATGGCTGAAGGGTTTGGAGTTCTTGGTTGGCGTAGCGTGTCTCCAGAGGATCGAACTCTAAACAGTGTCGGTACAGTTATGCCGGGATCTCTTGTCAAGGTCTGTTCTGTCGACAGCAGGGATATTCGCGTGTTGGGTCGAGGACAAGAAGGCCGGCTTCATGTTGGTGGCGATGCAATGATCCAAGGTTATCTTGGTACTGGGTCCAAAGAACACTTTTCCCGGGATTCTAATGGTAACAGGTGGTTCGTGACAAACTACCTGGCGTCTATGGACAACAACGGATTGGTGCGATTGACGACTGAGCTGAAGGTACGCCTCGCGATCTCGTGGAATCTGGCGACTATTGCTAACACTCGTGCAGAACTCCTGAGCGAATCATGTCATATCAAATCCCATGGCGATGATATTCGGCGAGCTTTTGATGATCTTGAGGAGTAAGCGTATACAAAGCTTTGGATATCAGGGTGATCGATTGCTGCTGGCATATGATCGAGAGGTGGCCAGAGTGCGATACAAGTTCTCCTCACTACAGTCCTAAAGCTGTGGAGCTAGATTAGAGTCGGTATTGAAACGTTGCAATGGTAGCGAAATTTGGGACTGTTGGAGGAGACGTGGAGTCCCATGGTGGAAGGAACAAACGTCACAACGAACACTGGCCACGTCGAATCGTTGGCATCGTCGAAGATCAATGTTGCCATCATCTTGAATTACACTGTCTCTTGCGAGATTTTCCTCCTCCTTAATTCTCGCACCATGCATAGTATCTGCCATGCATGGATGGATGTAAAGTAATAGAGCATGTTAGCAGCTTATGCTCAACATAATTACATGACCGTTTCTAACCCTCTAAGTGGCTAGTCGATTAAGTGGCGAAGAGGTTTATATTAGATGTTTACATAATTATACTAAGGCCTTACATAAGGCTAATCTTACTATATATAGTTAGTTTAGTACGTAGCGTAGCGGCTAGCTAAGTAGCCGCTAAGCTTTACGGCTAGTAGCGAGAGCTCTAAGCTATATAGCGTAGCTATCTATATAGTCGTTAACATAAATAACTATTAGAATAGTTAAATTATATCGCCTAATTGTCGGAAGGTAGAACTACCGGAGGGAATAGATATTAAGGGGTAGAACTAATACGTATGTGTTAATTAAGTTAGTTAACTACTATTACAATCTAGAAGGTCTTATATTACGGATTCTCCGCATTATATAACTTCCTATTACTACATCTGTTACCCTAACTACTATATTATAACACTCCTCCTTAGTCTAGACGGCGGATGTTAGTAAGGCCTAGTTAACTAATAAACCTTATAAAGTTAGGCTTAGGTAATGGCTTTATAAAGCCATCTATAACTATGTCCCTTATTCCTATAAACTTAACATTAATCCTATTCCTCCTATGCAAGTCTCTAAT